>VFFE01007168.1:2398219-2443922 GCA_008921705.1 Burhinus oedicnemus | reverse complement strand
GCGGGCGGGGAGGGAAAAGGGGGGGGGGATGCGTGCGCGGCGCTGCGCTGGCCGGCGGGGGTGCGGGGCTCCCCGGGGACACCGGGGCACGTTGCGGGGCTCGGCTGCGGGTGTCTTCGCCTCCTGCCCGCAACTTCTGGCCCCGCTCCCCGCAGCCTGATGCCCGCAAAGGGCTCCCCCCCCCGCACCCGGCGGGGCAGGGAATCGGCGGCAGCCCCCAGTTTGTGGGGGCAGCCGGCGCTGAGAGCACTGGTGTTGCGGGGAGCCTTGCGTGTGGCGAGCGATGTGGAGCAAGGCTCGGATGCGTGTGGCCGGGTGTCTCCTCACCCCGGGCCACCTAAATTGAGAGGTGGGGAGCGGCCGTTCCCGGCCCGTGAAAGACAAGCTGGCAGCCCTGGGGATGGCAGGTGAACAAGCCCGACCCAGCAGGCCTGCTGGTCACCGCTGCAGCACCAGCCTGCGCCCAGCTGTCTGGCCAGGGACAGGTTTGGGTTAACAGGTTGGTGTTCCCCTAGAGGGGTCAGCCAGCGCGGCCCTTTGAGCAGAGCGGTACATCAGCCCGAACGCTGAGGTGGTGCCCAGGACACGAGCTTCTCTCTTAGTGTTCATTCACTATGGAAGGAAACTTGTAAATCTCTAGTTATTAAACAAAATGGACTCTAAAAGTAATCAGTGTCCACTCGGATGTGGTTGGCGCTACTCTGGAGAAGCTAAATACCTGGTGACAGTGGCAGCAGTGACCAGGGATAGGAACCCAGCCGGCAGCACTGCAGATCTCTACATCCAGCCCTGGCCATTCCCCACCTGGGTGCCACACTCTCCATGGCCATCCCTGCACAGAGGGGTTCCCCAGTGTTCCCACCACCACCCCAGCTCCACACATGCTGACAAATGCCCAAACCAAAGAGGCCACAGTGAGGGTCCGTGTTAAGCTGCCTCCGGTCTATCTCACTGCACCACGGGCCCTGTCCCCACTGCACCTTCCTGACTCAGCTCATGTTTGCCTGGAGACTCATGTTCATCCCCTCCAGCTGCAGTGCAGCTCCCATCCTCCCTTCGTGACCCCCCAGCCTTAGACTCCAGCTGTGCAGTTAACTGGTCTCCGTATTATCTCTGCTACAACTTTGTTCATTCCCTGCCACCCCAGCCAGAAAGACGGCTTACAAAACCACGTTCCTCGCCTTTCCCTAGGCAGCACAAGGTCCCTTCCCAGCAATCCTTCCAGACCTCTCCTGGCTGCAGGGCAGCATCCCTCCCTGCACCACACCACCCAGCACACCTCTTCCCAGCTCTGCTCAAAAGGAGAACTGCTCCAAGGTGCCGGTGGCTCTCCGGGCTCTCGTATCCCTGACACACCGTCCTCACGGTGGGGAGCCCACACTCTGGTGTGTGGGGCTGGGATCCTGGTGCCTTTCTTTGGGGCCATACAGTTCAGAGGTTGTCCCCATGACGGGTAACAAGAGATGAGTCTTTCCAAGCTCTTGCCTCCCCGTCCCCAGCCAGGCTGGCTGCACTGGGTCTGCCCATCAGGCTGGACGCACCCCCGTGACAGTTGTGCTCTTGGAGGGACCACAGAGGAGGACCAGGCTTGGTTATCTTAGTACCCAGCAGGCAATTAATCTAAATGTGCAGTTAATGTAAATGACAGTCTGGGAACATGATTGTTGCAGGCAGTGGTGGCCACAGCAGTGAGACAGTGGGAAACATCTTGGAGTGGACATTATTCTGCTAGAAAAAATGATGGCAAACGTAGAGACTTGGCTTGTGTGGGATGTCTGTCGGGAGACTGAATTTTGCAGTTCCCCAGGAAGATGGGTTGTGCCCGGCACGTTGTTAGGAGGCGTGATGCAGAGCCCAGAACAACAACGGCGCTTTTCACAAAGAATGGGACTCGCTCCTGAACCATCTGGGCACTTTTACAAAGATGCTTGTATTCACTAAAGTAGCTGCTACTTTGTCATGTATCCCACTCTGCATAAATTGTTCATCTGCCTCGGAGCTCCCCTTCTGAACCAGCTGAACTGTTAATGAAGAATGGGATCCTCAGCATTAGCAGGTGCTGCTTTCATCAAGAACAGAAGCTTCTGAGCCAGCTGAGCGGCTTAATGAAGAGAGCATTCATGCCACAGCAGCCAGGGCTTTGTCAGGGAGCCTCTCACCCATGCCACGGCTCGGCTATTAACTTTGTTCCTCCACCAAGTGAGCGGTTTTGCTGAGGTTCCAGTTTTTGGCAGAGAAAATGCAATTTTTTTTTGAAGACCATTGCTGAGGCAATGCAGGAGCCCCTTGACTGAGTTCATCCCCCTCCGCTGCCTCAGACTCGTCCTCAGAACAGGGAACGTTGCCGGAGCCAGACATCTGAGGGCAGCTCTATGCTTCTCTCTCAAACTACCTGAAAGGGTTTCCACCGAGCGTATCAAAGGCTGGGAGATGCCTTTATAAAAATACTCTCTCTTCCCCAGCTTTGATCGACAAGAATGCAGTTTTGATGAGTAATGTCATTTTTTTTCCTTTTTAATAATTAATACAGTCAATCATACAAATTCTCCATATTTGGATTCTCTGTTACTTGCAGTTTTGAGCTCAAAAATCCAAAACGCAGCTTTCCAAATGTATATTTAAAGTGCATCCTTAGATGTATTTGTCTTCCAGTAGGTTACATTTCACTAAGAAACTGTGTCTTAAAACCCTGGGAGGACAGAGCGCGGGTGTCTCTGCTGCTCAGAGGAGCAGAGCAGAACGTGCCGCACAGGGGCCGCGTGAACCCCCATCCTGAGGCTGGCACTCGCATCACAAACCTTTGCCAAGCATCCAGCACGCAGCAGGACAAGTGTTTGCAGAGCCATGCATGAGAAACGGTGCCGAGGGGCAGTCAGGACACTCTTTGCCTCTGCTGCGGGGCAGAAACTCGGCTCCGTTGGTTTCCTGTGAAGGACCAAGGCTGCACCAGCAGCCCCATCCCATCACGCCCAGCTCGTCAGCCCTGCTGTGGCTCCCGGGTTTGCTAGGCTGTCCCAGGCTCTGGGTCAAACGTGCCTGTTTAACCAGCACAGTCAGGCCTAAGCATCTCTGATATATTTCAAAGTATAAGCAGCCAATTACGTGTCTTACTTTGCATTTATTTGGTGCAATAATAGATGGTGCATTGACAAAGTTAATGCCAATCAAGCCCAGTGTGTTCTGGTGATGTTTGGAAAGTACTCAGCTGCCTGAATATTTAATGTTCACAGAAGCAAAGATGCAATAACTGCCTTAAATTCAGAAGTAATGCATTGATTTTTACCTGTCTCAGGTATTTCAATGGAAAATGTCATGCATTATCTATTTGTCATCCATAATCCATGTATTTATCATGCATTATAATTTCTCATGCACAACCAGCTGTAGCTTTGAGAGCGGATGCAGCTGTACACGAGGTCTGGAGAACAAACCCTGGGTGCTTCCAAAGGTGAGGCTGGCAGCAGAGACCTGCCTGCTGGGGGATGCCCGAGTGCCCGGCTCTGGGGGTTCGGCTGGAGACCTCTATTTAGCCGGCAGCCGCACTCTGACTTGGCACAGGTTTGAACAATGACTGTTCATCTTTAAATTATACTAATGTTTGTAAGAAATAACTACTTATTATGCTCAAGATGACCAAAACACGGACCTCTGCTTTAACTGGCATTTCTTGTTTAACTGCAGCCTGTTCTGTTGAGATACTTTCTGCATTTTCTTCATCCAGAGCCGGGAAACGAGGCTGTCAGCTTTGCTTTGCTTTTCAGCAGGTACCTGAATCTGAAATTATAGAAAAACAACAGTTCTTATCATCTGAGCTCCAACACGAGCCCAGCACTATCCAGACGAGATGTCAAAATGTGGCCCAGCTCACAGGGTTTGCCCATAATTTAAATGATCAACAGTACTCTCAGCGTTATCATTATACTTCCAAATCAGCTGAACTCACCGTCCCTGGTCTGTTCTCCCAGGCTATCTGCAGTGTGAAGCGGGCATCAATTCATCAGTTCACACTTACTCTCAGTTTTCTATACACTGAGAAGAGAGAGAAACCAAAGACCAAATTCTCTGTTATCCCTTAACTTTTTGTTGATGAAAAGTTTTGGAAAAGAAGACTTAACCTCTTCTCAAAAGAGGCTCACCGAGCTATTGCAACCAGCCCACTGCGTGTCTGAGTTCCCTTACATTTACCTGATCTGAATCTGGAATAAATGCTTGTACATTCTTCATACAGTATTTTTGTACAATAATGAGTAATTATAACACTATGGTAACCAATGGGGGACCCACCACTGGCTTTAGGCCAGCATTTTAGAATTGCATGCTGGCTACAGACAGGAATTTTTTGCCAGGGGATGCAGACGAGGGAGTGTTCCACCATCGGTTAGTCTTTGTGAGTGTGGAAGCGAGTGTGTGTGCACCCTGCATCTTCAGCTGAGCACTAATGGCCATGGGAAACATTTGGACCAGCAACTGAGTTACCTCCTCCAGCAAAATTAGGTGAATAAGTTCTAGTTATTTAGGCTCAGGTGATGTCCCTCAGACACAGCTCATGCAGTGGTGGAACTGGCTGGGGAAGAGACATGCCGTACCAAAAAGAAACCCCTCAAGTCTTATTTCTCCCATGATTTCTCCCAGCACAGGGGGAAGGAGGACGACGTGCCCCATACATATTTGTGTGTGTGTCTTTGGTCCCTTTATTATTTCTATATATCCTGATATTATGTCTAGCAGCACCATCTGATGGGAAGGGGCTGCTGTTCTCAGAGGTGGCTTCATGAGCCACAGGGCACGATCATCTCCCAGCACGCTCCTGGAGGGCATTCCATGCTGAGCTGAAGAGAAAAGAAGGAGGCAAAGAAAGGTGAGGAAAGGAGGAGACTCAAAATGAGATAGAAAGAGAAGAAAAAAGGATGAGGGAGAAGAATAAGGCAGTGAGGACGGAAGTCAGCTGTAAGAGGGCCAGGAGTGAAAGAAGGGGCTGGAACCATCCCAACAACTGCCCTATGTGTACCCATGGGGGAACAGGCTGTAGCATCCAGCTTCCCGACTCCTGGGCATTTAAAATTTTAACCATAGTTTGCAATTATAACCAGAGGATAAAATTTCAGCCTGTTAGGAGGAGGTGGGAACCTGCAGGGCGATGCACATTTATTACTGCTGACATACAGGGACAGGCTCATTAGACGGAGGTCTCCTTCAGTTCTAGCACACAGTTTTTGGCTCAAGGCAGGTATTTCAGGGAGTAATTATAGAGCCTGTGCTGCTAGGCAGGTCACAGTCATTGCCACATAGACCTTTTCACTCCTCCTTGAGCTGCAGGGATGCAGAGCAGCTCTCGGGGTGGGGAAGGTGCTGGGAAGAGCCTGGCAAGGGGCAGCGGCGAAGCTCAGACCTCCTCTCTGCAGCCCCACCTACGGTGGGTTCGGTGCAGGTCATCACTGCCGGTCTCCTGTGGCAATGATGATGGAGAAAGAAGGGGAGGAGGGGGACCACCATCCCAGGTACAGTCTGGGGAAAATCTTGCTCAACCTCAGTTCTGAGCGGCGTGATTTGTTGCCAAAAAGCGTCTGCTCAGCAGGACTGGCAATGAGCCTCCATAAACTAGCCGGTTTACAGCAACGTAATTTCCATGCTGGCAATGCTTAAAAGTCTCCACCTGATGTCACACCCTGTAACACGCTGCTTCTCTGGCACAGTCTGTCACCCAGAGAAGGAGCATCTCTCCAGAGAGTGCTGCCACACCTGGCAAACAACAGGACAAGGCAGAATTCCTTCCAGGGGCATTCCTTCCAGCTGGAGGATGCCTGCCAGGGATGGAGCCCTCTTGCAGCAGATTCAGTCTGTGCCACTGGGTTGCTCCGCAGCATCTTGTTCATTCTCCTCTGCCAGCATTGCTATGGGCCTGCACCTTGCCATGGGACCCCCTACCAAGCTCTCCGGGCAGTTCAGGACACCCTGCAATGCCTTGAGCCATGGGCAGTGTCAGACACATCTCCCCACCTTCAATTCTGGTTGCACCCAACAGGGCTTGGGTCTTCTCAGGAAATGGTTTCCTCCATGAGGTAGAGCCTGTATTTTCCACCAGGTTCCCTGGGGGATCAAAGTCAACAGCCTTTTTTTTTGGTTCTAAAGATCCTTTTTAGGCTCTTCATGCCTGGATTTCTTCACTTCCCTTAGGGAGCTCTTCCTGGCCGAGCCCCTCATGGTGGGAGCTCACTGCCCGCTCTCAGCATCACGCCCGCAGCACCACCGTGTCTCCCCTGGTAGAGGAAGGCGCTTGCGAAGGAGAGAGACAGCACGAAGTGTGACTGTTCAAGTCGGCAATTCGCAGCGAACAATTGCTTTGACTTCTTTCCCTGCTTGCAGAGCTAATCATACGTATGTCAGAAAAAGCCTCGCTCTGTGCGCTCGCGGCAGAGACTCCAGATTGGAGGCACTGTGCTCGTGCCTGGCGAGATGGGGCACGCAGGATTTTCTCCTCTTTCTGAGTCACTGGTTTGGCAGACATTTACATCACCAATCCATAAAACTGCAAATACAACTTTAAGTCTCCTTTGGTACTCACAGAGGTAACACTGAAAAACGCTCTCAGCAGTTTTTTGCTAGCAAGATACTCTCTGGTTTATATTTAGGGAATACAAATAGGGAATAGTTCTGAATCCAGCCCAGAAATCCATTTAAAATATCCCTATAATTCTATTTACAGACCATTTCTGTAAATGTGGTACCAGGCAGACAGAAGGGTTATCTCTGTCTCTGTGGCTGGGGACTCTGTACTGTGAACTGGGGGGTCCATACAAATGTGTTACTGGGGTTGCGTGTCCCCACCAACACACCCAGTGAAATTTTGCCATGACCCATCACTGTGCATCATGGCCAGCACTTGTGATTTCTTTTATGATTCTTGTGATATTTAATGGCATTTTTCTGAAAGTCCTGCTTCTTGCTCTCCATGACTAAGAAGTAATCACAGTCTCTGTCAAAATAAAAAAAATAAAAAAAAATCTATCCCTCCTGATTGCAAAAGAAGGCTTCAAAATGTGAGGCATATGGAGCAGAGGGTGCTCAGCAGGGGTCAGAAATAGGACAGCAGGAAAAGCAGCCCTGGGGTTTTTTGCTCTCCATCTCAGGCTTTGCACCCCTGGCTCCTGATTTTCAGGCATGAGGTCTTAGATTTACTAATGCTGTCCCTGATGTGCGTGCAAGAATTTAAGTGTAAGTAAATACTCACTGTTCAAGGACGCTTGAGGGACCTGGGAACATAATCCAACAAGATCTGAGCACTCTAACTCTGTTCAGCTCTGCTGAAGCCCCATCCTTTAAATGCCTGTGGGAACCCTCGTCTGTGCGGGGCTCCCGTCCTGCCGCCTCCCCAGGCCCAGGCTCCCCGGGCGTTAGCAGGCACCGAGACCCAGCAGAAAAGCCCTCACAATGCTGGAGCCAGTGTTCAAACAGACCAAAACGAGTGGGAGGGTACCAAGCGTGGGAGGACCCAGCAGGAATTTGGGTGGCCTTTCATTGCAGGGGAAGATGGTAATAACTTGCAGGAGCTGCCAAGAGCAGGCACGTGGGGACCGTCCAGTGCTGGTTTTGGGAGCTGTAGGTCTGGGTCTGGAGCCAAGACGAGCAGGAGAAGCTGAGCGCGTGGTTCTGGGTCCTGCTGTGTGATGGGTGGGATGTCAGCAAGCGAGGATGACACCGGGAGATGGGGGCAGGTATCAGGTAGAACTCTTCTCACCCTAACCAGACAGACCACCCCATAGCGAGACACTTGATGAGCCCTTGCAAAAAAAAAAAACCCAAACAACCACAATTGCCTGAACTCCATGTTTTTCCAAGCCGCAGAAGAGCAGCCGCTGTCGCCACTGTGGGCCCCATCTGCCTGCGGGCTGCCAGCCACGTTTTGAGCTGACCCAGGCTCCGGGCTGTGCACAGAGTGCAGCCAAGCTGGCGTATTTCCCACAGAAAAAAACATGGCTTATCCTCCGGTGTTAATTCAAGCTTGCTCCCCAGCCTCTGCGAGGGGATGGCAGGACACGAGCCTTTGGGAACCCTCCTAAAATATCTCTTTCCCGGAGGAAGGCAGGGAGGTGTGCTGCCCCGAGGCAGAGCCAGTCTGCTCAGCAGCAGCCTGACCCTATTAATAGCAAATAGCCAAGCACTCTGCTCCAGCCGCTCCTCGTAATAGCACGAGGTTTGACAAGCAGTGGATTTAATTTGGATTTAATTTAAACTACTCGTGGCGTTTCTGCTTTGAACTCTGCCTGATTCTTCCAGTAGCAGGCGGAGGGACTGTCGGCTCTCGTACAGCCTCTCCGTATGGGTGAAACAACCCCGAGTTCTGTGGCACACGGAGCCACCCTGCCGGCCGGGCAGGACAGCCACAGAGCCTGCGGTGGACAGAGCAAGGGACAGTCGGGAGGACCAGGCCGTCCGGCCAACGTCGCCGTGCCACCTTGGCTGCAGGAGTACTTCTGTGGCTGGAGACTCTTCCTTTCCATTTGTAAAACATCTTCGTAGCCTTGGTGGGAAGAGGAGGTCTGCTCCTGCTGCCCCTGCGCGCTGCTGGAGGCGATGGCTCCGCAGACAAATGCGGGATGACAACCGCCTGGCCTGGTGCGCTCCCAGCCTGCGGGTCTCATCCTGCCATCCTCGATCAGGCTGAGACACGCCACGATGCCGCCGCGCGATGCCGCCGGGCTGGCTGCAGAGGACGAGGACGGCGCTATCCCGCTGACGTGCGGGCGAATCAAATGCTCAATTAGTATTTTTCCAAAGGAAGGAGGAACGGGTGAAGCTCCATAATTGAAACACACATTGCGCGGATCCAAGAGACTTTAAAACAATGTTTGCGGAGGGAAGAGAGGGCAGGGAGCTCCTCTGCCTCAGACATCTTGCTAAAACCTCCAGTGCTTGGGCATCGTGTAAAGAAAATGCATTTGCATGATGAGTGTTTCAGGCAATGGGCATTGCTTTTCCTTACTTGCTTTCATTTTTCTCTTAAATATGTTTAAAATTACTATCTTCAAAATATATCTAGTAGAACCCTGTTGTCTGAAGAAAATGGACTCCCGGGGTGCTTCTACACCTAAAAATTCAACAGCCTGGGTTGAATATTTACTGCTTATTATCTTCATTTTATATACAGATTTTTTGGCAATTGTAGCTGCAAGAGAACTGCAAAGATAATTCGCGCATTTGCAGACACGTCATTAGGCTGCCAGCAGGGAGTGGATAATCCCTTGCATTTCTCAGGCTTGTGCATTTACTGCACATTTCAGGTGGAAAGAGATAAAGAGATTTGTGGTAGCTGTTCAGGGCCCACCTGGAAAGGCAGCGAGTGCACTCTCTGAGACGCTGCTGCCCCTATAAATTACCTTCAAAAACTGTGGCATTTTGGTGACACAAACATATTTGACCATTTCGGAGTGCGAAGCAAGCCGGGATAACGCACCTCGGGCTGGGCAAGCGGGTGAGCGGGCTGAGGCTATGGGTGATGCACCCAGCCAGCCCTGCCGGCATTCCGATCTTCTTCATTCTCCCCTTCTGCAAACACACTGCCAGCGGAGCTGGCTTTCGTTAGAGCCTAACGAGGTAAATCCAGCGTGTTAGTCCACAGCCTCCAGTCTGCCCGAGTTACTTAACACTGTTTCTATTGATAAGACCCTGGAAAATCAATGCAGCCATGATGTCCACTTGTTATTGCAGTAAATGGCCTTTTCTCCACAAAACGGATCCTTTTTACAGGTTAATGAATCATAAGGAAAAAGATGCATTTCAAAGGATTTTGCCCACAGGAGAGGATGGGGGGGAGGATGAAAGCTCACGCAGTCTCGTGGTGCTGCAGCAGGGCTGTTCTCTGGGAGCTACAGCAGCGGCGCTGGGTAACAAATTAAACCTTCCTTTCCACTCTAGGAAACCCTGGGGTCTTTGCTGCTGCTTTGTTTGGAATTTTTTTTTTCTTTGTGTAAAGTTACCTTTTTATTTAGAGTCAATATGAGATTCTCTTGTCCCTGTGGATTTCTGAATGCTGTCTGGGAGTCAGAGATTGTGCCGAGCTGCAGAAAAGAAATTAAAAAGTAGGTATTGTGCATAGGAACCGTAAGTAGTTCCCATAAGAAAAAATACCCTAGTGGAAGCATATTTAGGAAAACAATTGGCGTATGGCTTCCAAAATACAAGAAGCCTGTTTATCTGGGCTATTATTGCAATATTGCCCCCCCTTTAGGTTCACAATACAGACAGCTTTCCTCTTCCCCTTTGGTCTGCTGTGTCGTGTCCTTGTCCCAGCCCGGGCAGGAGGGGCTGCATCCTGGATCCGGCAGTTCGGTGCTGGGGGATGTGGGTTCTTCAGGCCTGAGACAGACCCCAAAGGCTGCAGCTCTTTTCTGGACTTTCTCAGGAGGAGCGAAGAGGAACCGAGCAGGATGCGGGAAGCGCGTGGCTGCCCAGGGATCAGCAGTCACCACCCGACTGCATTCAGCGTGAGCAGAAAAGGATGGTCCAGCCCAGAAGGTATGTATGGATGTATGGACAGGCACACTTACTGCTCTGAAGAAGTTAGTGTACGTATAATTGTAGTAAGAATATCATCTGTACTAAGCCAAACCTTTACAAAAATGAAAGTGCATTACAATTCCATAGTTGTAGCTAATATGGTATTAAATACACCTACTAGACACATTTATTAAATGACGGCATTCATTAACTGTGGTAATATTTTTATAGACTTGGTGCTTCTAATGAGTTGAATTAGGAACAAAGAGATTGAGAAGAAAACAGAGAAACATATGACTGAAAGCTAACACTCTCTGAGAGGAGCTCACTAGGCAGTCGATAACCGCCATTCCGCAATCAAGAGCAAAGTATTTCTGAGTAGAAATGTATTCTTGTTCTGAGTCTGCACTGAGAAATTAAAACCCAATACCTGGCAAATGAGAAATGGGGAAGCAGACATGAGCTGATCAATTAGAAGTCATAAAATATACAAAATGGACAAAGAGAAAAAACCCATCAGATGGGAAGGATCAGAAACAGCCAGAAGACCTGTGTGTTTATTGGGAGCAATCAGATAACAACGCGTTGGACCACAGCTCCTCCGAAATAGTGGGACAGCTGATTTTTGTGCACACAAATCAGATGGGGCAGTGAGCATTGTCTTCTGCACCTGGCAAGAAGCAGAGGGCAATGCCTGAACCACAGAAGAATGACAAACACATTTCCAATCTATTGGCACCCAGGCAAGATGTAAAATAGCCACAATCAGGAACACCAGAATCTGAAAAGAGTTGGTTGACCCAATGCTGTTGATTTCGAATATGATTTTGAATACGCTTTTGAATACTGGGGAAAATCTGAAAGAAAGCAAAGTGCTGATGCTGATGATATTCAAGCAGACTGGCAGGTTTCTAGACAGGAAGGCTAATGGAAAAATGGAGACAGAATTAAGGGACAAAAATATAATTATTGCCAATACAGTTTTATAGACAGTGGATTCTGCCAAATAAACGTGTTTTCATTCCTTGATAAGATCACAATTAAGTGAAGTTGTGCAGATGTGCTATAATACGGGGTTTGTAAAGATAAGTATCATCCAGAGGTCCAGGCTGAGGAGGTGCTGGCCAGCTGGCAGGTCTGTGTGGCCACCGCGGCGCAGCACCACACTGCACGGCACTGCTTCCGGAGGGGTTCGCCAGGGACTGGTAGTAATTTTTTTTAATCAGTAAATTGTTAGCAAATGCAAGATCACTGCTGATAAAACATATGGATGATTAACAACCTGGCAGGACAGTCACTAACAAGGAAGAGCAGCTGAGGCACACAGTGCTCTGAAATGCTCTGCTCATCCAAACGGAGAGTGTTTTAATACGGATGAGAATACAATCGGACATGTGAGGGCAAGATCCACTGGCCGTACCCAGGCGGCGGGGCATGGTGAGGGTGCCCGAGAGTGCTCCTGGGAAGCCTTGGGAGAGCACAGGGGGCAAAGCAACACACCAGGAGTGTCCAGGGCACTCCCTGGCAAGGAAAGCCAACAGCAAGAAGAGCAGGGCAGTGTATTTGCCCATGAAAAATTCAATTATCCAGTGTTTAGACCAACACTGGACATCTGCATTCAGGTCTGGTGTTTGAGTTCTTAACAGAGATGTGTAGAGAGCGCAGAAGAAAAAGAGTAAAGTCACTGAGAGGCTGGCAAAAATACCCTACGAGCTCCATCTGTTTAACTTATAAAGAATACTGAGAGTTGACTTTATTATATAAATATCTTTATGGCAAGAAAACACCTGACCGTTAAAGGTTCTTTTATTTAACAGAGAAAGGCAGAGATGGTGCCAACAGCTGGGGTCAAAGCAAAGAAGCTGAGATGAGAGACGAAGCCCACGGGGTTCACAGTGGGGCCAGGCCACCCTCAGGAGCTGGGCTCGATGACTCCCCACACCATTAAAACACCTTTCTACAAAATCTGTCTTACTGGAACGCAGGTTCCATGGGACCACCACAGCTGTGAGACAGGTCTCCTCCGTTTATTCTCACTGGTCCTGAACCTGTGACTGGTTTGGACCCTGAAAAACAGATTTCTAAATGCTGTTCTTCAAAAAGCAGACAGGGAAGATGAAAGAGAGAGGAGTTAAAAAATGAGATAAAGGCTTTGAAAGCAAATAGCAATTAACCTTCCTGTTCTGAAAATCTGGCTTCCCAGAGCTCAGCCACATCGCACCAAGGGAGGGGGAGCACCACGTGCCTCTGCTGCGGCACAGCCCTGCTGGGGATGCGGTGCCGGCTGAGCACCGCGGCTGGCACAGCTCGGCTTTTGCATTGGCTCCGGTGTGACCGTGGGCACTGCAGCGTGCGTACCAGGAGCAGGGAGGGATGTCACCTCCATACCCCAGGTGGCACTGAGAACAGGGCACAGTGGTCCACATCGCAGCTCTGTGAAGCCGGGGTGATGGAGGGGGGAGGTTTTTTGCCTGTGCCTGCTCGGTGCTGGCCCAGCTGCTGCCACGGCCATGTGTCATTGGTTTGGGCTGTCAGAAAGGAAAGGGTGGCACAGGTACAAAGCGAGTGGCTGGTCAGGAGAGGGCAGGGCCCCGCTGCAGGCTGGGCTGCTGTCTCCTGCCTGAAAGTGCATGTGAGACCTCCTGCTCCCCTCCCTGCTGCAGCATCTCTTCGGGAGGGGGAACTACCCTTCCTGGGGATTTAATGTCCTTATGCATCTCCCAGCAGAATAGGAAGATTGCATTACGCAGTGCTGTGTTTTATTAATCAGCTGAAATGACTGTATTACACCCATCAATGCCTATAAATACTTAAAGGGAGGGTGCCGGGAGGATGGGACCAGTCTTTTTTCAGTGGTGCCCAGTGACAGAACAAGAGGTAACGGGCACAAACTTGAACGTAGGAAGTTCCATCTAAACATGAGGAGGAACTTCTTGACTTTGAGGGTGGCAGAGCCCTGGAACAGGCTGCCCAGAGAGGTGGTGGAGTCTCCTTCTCTAGAGACATTCCAAGCCTGCCTGAACGCCATCCTGTGCAACCTGCTGTGGGTGACCCTGCTCTGGCAGGAGGGTTGGACTAAATGATCTCCAGAGGTCCCTTCCAACCCCTGTGATACTGTGATTACTGTGCCACTGAAGAAACCCTACACAAGACAGAGCATCAGATACACTTCCCCAGGGGACACCATGGCAGAGGACCAATCACCAGTGGCTGCATCCACAAGCACTAGCAGGATCTGAGAGCTGAGACCTGTGGCTATAGGGTCAGAAGGAGCCAGGGGTGCGGGACGGTGACAGCGAGGGCTCAACACAGCCAGGCTGGCATGGGGCAGGCATGGCCACAGGGACCGGGGCACGCATCCTCATGGAGCTCTTCCCTTCGGCATCAGGGGCAATGACCAAGGCGGTCCCATGTTCTCATCTCCAACACAGGGGTAGCTCTGACAAGCTGCAATTGTATTTTTGCATCTGCCAAGCAGTTAGCAAAAATATCCCCCACTGGAGAGTAACGATGCAGGGCCTGGCACAGCCAGTGGCACCTTCCTGCTGCACAGCACCTTGGAACTGGGAGCAAGGTGGCACAGTTTGACCATTAGAAAGGTCTTGGCCAAAACAAAGGGAGCTGAGAGATCAAGTGAGGCAAACAGAAAAAGGTAGAGATTCCCCAGCATGCATTGTGAGCAAGGGCAGCTTGCAGGGAAGGGGCTCTGGAGGCAGGCAGGCAGCAGGCGGGGGCATGAAGTTGGCTGGTAACAGCGGGATGCCAGCGCTGTCTCGGTGCATCGGTGGTGGGACCCTAAGCTCAGTGTCACTTCTCAGGCTGGCGCCTCAGCACCGTGCGTGTCCCCAGCTCCCACCGTCCACGACCTGCACGCTGGGCATAGACAGACCTGTGGACAGATTCCCTCTGCCCAGCAAAAACAGGGGTATAGGCTGCACGCCCCCAGCCCAAGCCATCAGTGATACCTGGAAGAGCTGTCAGCATCCTTCAGGAGTGGGAATACTCATAAATATGGAGTGAAAAATAGTTCAGTCAATAGGAGCAGCAGCAGCTCCGGAGAGCGGCGCAGCTTCTCGCAGAGCCCATTGCCATGGTACCTGTCAGCAGTTCACAGCATTGTTTCACACGTCCTACTGCTCTGAAAGGATCTTTTTTAAGAAGCAGCATTTTAAAACTGAGCAATGAAGATAACTATCTCGCCACCCTACCTTGGCGCCCATAAACCCAGTGACCTCAGGGTGTGTTTGGTGAATTATATTAACTTAATATATTCCAGAATATAAACCCTGAGTAGTACTGACCGGCTGAACCTCACAAAGTCTGTTACTGATATTTTATCACATTACAGATGACTTCAGTAGCCAATGGATCCTCCTAACTTGGTTCCTAACTCGAAGATTTGTAACAGTAGCAAAATCAGGTTTTTACTCTGAAAATTTGAGTTTCATCATCAAAAAGGCATTTCAGCGCGGTGCTTATGTATCTGTCACATTTCCCTCCATACTGGGAAGATCCTGTACTCTCCCATGAGACCATTGGGAACTTTGCAGAGGGCTATCAATCAGGCCTACAACTGTTTTCAATCGGCTTCTGACCCATTCTCCCAGTTACGCCTTCTGCTGAGGTTGCCCCTGCAAGCCCTGAGCTGTGCTGGGCTCAGCCCCGCTCGGGGCAGCCGGAGGAGCAGGACACCCGGGCAAGGACCAGGGCTGTCACATCCAGCCCTCTCTGCTGAGCCGGGAGCCAAGAACGCGCAGCACACGCTTCCTGAAAGACCACAGCCCCTCCAGTCCCAGCATCTTTAAATGCAACGGCGTGCCAATGGAAAAGACAGGGTTCCCATGGGAACGGGAAGTGCTGACATTTCTAAACTAAAAAAGGAAAGAAGCAGCAAAGTATGTGCTCAGCAGGACTACACGGACATGGACGTGTGGGTATATTGTCTTTTTCCCTCTTCTGTGCTTGACGGTAAGATACTTTTAAAATAATTCACGTTAGGATACAGGCACAGTGCATAGGCACAATGCAAGCAAAGTTTCTGTTTATCTGGTTTGGGTGTTTTAATTCAGGCCAATTGCCTACAAGATTAATTTTTATGCAGGGATGTACTGTGCAGCCTTCACCTGTAACCACATTAAAGGAGATGAAGTGTCCACATGAAATCATGCTGAGGCATTTATCTCTCTCATGCAAAATGATTGAGATAAATAAGGGAAATTAAACTGCCATATTGTTGTAGCTAAAATATTTGTAATGGCAATATAAAATGTACTTGGTGCACGGTAATGAAGTGTCCTACAGTTTCAGATGGGAAGATCTTCAGCTCAGAGAGATGTTTCTCTTTCTGTCAGATCAAAGTGACATTAGAAGTGGATGGTGACTCAACGGAGATGCTGATGTTGGACACCCATTTCTCCCATAAACGGCACAGTGCTGCCCCAGGTGCAGCTGGTCCCTAATGGACTGGAAGAGGTGCTGCAATCCTGCCTCTTCTGTACAGCACAAACAACTTCACCATTCAAAAACCAGTAATGTTTTTTGCAAAGTGAAGAACTCGATGAAGAAGCTGGTTGTTAGCTTCTGCTCACTCTAATCCATAACCACGGAAAGGAGTTCAGGAAGGCAGAGAAGATGCATCTAGCCAAGGAGAAGAGGGGGTTGAAAGTGCCTGGAAAGCAGCCTGAAGAAGGGAAGAGAAACAAAAAGGAATTACCACATGTTTCTGACAGAGTGAATAAAAATAGCAAATGATTAATGTCATCATTTAGGAATATCAAAAAGTGCTAGTTTTTGTGATCAGGAACCGATTTTAGAGGGGAGGTTGTGCTGCTGCCAGCTGGAAGGGTTACCTGCAGGACCCAAAGGCTCCCACAGTGAACAGCCACTCTCCCCATTTGAAAATCTGAACCTTGAAACAAGCTGCATCTAATTCCCTGGTGAGCAGAGGGGGATCTCCCAGTAAAAGGCAAAGAAAAATTGACTAAACTGACTAATTTTTCTCTTTAGGACTCACAACACAGTTAAAGCAAAGACACTGCCCCCTCTCTGGAGGCAGAAAGCCAAGAGCGTCCTCAAGCTCATATGGATAAAAGAATAGATAAAATCACGAGTTTGCTGGAAAATAAACCCTCAAATGCTAGAAGCAAGCTGTAGCTAGTGCCCTCAGAGCACAAGGGCTGCTGGTGCATTGAAACAGATGCAGTCCAGTACAGATCCCCTGTGCAGAGCCCTGCAAGCTTGGGGCCATCTCCTGAAGCATGGTACCCAGGCCAGATTCAGTCCTGTGTACACGCATGGACTCTCCATCTCCTCCTGACCCCAAGGCCCAAGTGCTGTGAGCCAGGGGGAGCGCTCCTCCATCCCCACCCCTGCAGCCCCGCCAGGATGGGCTCCAACTGCAGGGGCCTGGGCCGGAGAGCGGCTGGTGCTCAGCGAAGCTTCACTGAAGCATGCAGACGGCCTGACTCCCACCCACCATCCCAAATGCTAAACCCCTTTATGACTAGCTCCTTTTGAACGTTGCCATCTCTCCTGTTGGCAGCAAGAAGAAACACATCACTCTGGGAGAGCTACTAAGGGAAGCCCAGATGAATCACACACAGACCGTTTCACCAGGTCCGTTGAGAGAGGTGTTTAAACTTTCTAAATTTTTATTAAGAGGAAAACATGAATTTTTAAGGAAATGCTTGAATTTCTCTCCTGGTAGAGCAGGTTTCTCTAATCACGAGCAGAGTCCCACAGGCTTCCCAGCTCTGCTACAGCAGGAGAGAGCCCTTCGGGGAAGTTTCACGGGGAAATGCAGGTCCATCATCCTGCTGCTGAAGGAGATGCTCCGGCAGGCTGCATGCTCATTCCTCACCCAGCACTGCAGGATAGGGCAGCTCTCCTCACCCCGACTCCGTCGCACACAGAGCAGAGCCAGGGAGTCCTCTGTGTCCCCAGCCTTTTTGCATCCTCCCAGCACACAGCACTGACTTCTCCTCACCTTAGCCAGAGACCCTGGAGGCATCTGTCCTCACAAATATATCGGTTAAAATCTCCCTGGTATAGATGTGCCTGAGAGATCCAGATGGGAGCAGGGGGAAGGTCCGCAGCCCCAGCCAGGCTTTAGGGGCAGAGCCTGGCTAAGCTCTTCCAGTGCTCCTCCTGGTCCCCAGGCGAAACCCTGGACCTGGGAGGTCAGTGGAAGTTCATCACTTATTTCTGTGGGGCAAAATTTCATCTCCAGAGCCCAGCAGACTATAGCCTGGAGCACACATCCACACAATTACAAGTCTGTTTCTCTGATGCTGCACGTGAAAACACAAACATTTTTAGGTACTTGTTCTCACAAAGCATTCCGGAATATTTCCATCCCTCTTCTGTGCTTTTTCTTGCACCTGTGCTGGGTTTTAAGATGCCCCATCATGATATTGCCTTTTTGGAAGGCAGAACGGCTGTACTGAAGAAGCGGATGCGGAGGGAGTGGTTTCCCAAGCAACAGTAACCAGGTGAGAGCAGGGTCCTTCCTCCTCCTCCTCCTTGGCGGTGGGGCTTGGGACGCAGGCTGGGCAGCTGGGTCCCTCTCCAGCCACCAGCGCCGTCACTGAAGCGGGAGAGACAGTGGGGGTGCAAATTACTCATCCCGCTCACTAGCCCGTGGGTGGCATTTGACAACTTGCTGCTGTCACACAGGTCAGTACACCTCTAATTATAACAGGGCCACTTACAATAACTGTGCATTATTCAGCTCAAAGGAGAGACAGCAGCTTCGTGCATTCACGCTCCTAAATGCTGCAGAGCCTATTTTCTAAATCAGCTCATGCCTTGCTCCCCCCCCGCTCCCATAGCCTGCTTTCCCCAGCCTGTCTCACTTCGTGACTGCTAAATGACGGCAGCAGGTTTATTGATGCCGTGCAAAGCTGCTCCTAAAATAAGCATCGGAGACGGGCATGGGCATCTCTGGCCTCCTGTGGCCACGCTCTCCGCAAGGCAGGAGGGCCCTCGGTGGGTGCAGAGGCATCCCTGCTCCCGATGGTAGTGATGAACCCTGTGACCAGCCCAGCAGGGTCTGCAGACCCCTGCAGACCAAGATCCTTATGACCACCCTAAAAAACACCTTCAGCATGGAAACCTCTTCCCAAGGAGGGACCCAGGAAAAACATCCCAGCTGAGGAGCACCCAGCTGGACACCTGGTTTCTCTGCAGCATTTGCATCAATGCAGTACCAAGTGAGGCACAGTGAGTCACGGACTGGGCAGCATCCCTCAGTTGGAGAGACTGACTCATCACAGAGTACCACGCATTCCTGTCCATCAGTGAGAGACAGCTGACCTCTCTCTCCCTAATGAAGGGAGTGAGCAGGCCAGGAAATGTTGCACTTCCAGTATTTCAGGGTTTTCAGCATAATAAAGAAGAGTAAGGGTGAAGCCCCCCTGCCCATTGCAAGTCTATTGCTGGTAGCACTCTAATAAAACACCGAGCAAGCAGCTACAGAACTGCCCTGTACATTTTGAGATAATATTCTCTCAGCTGGCCAAGACTAAGAGGTTCCATGCAGAATCACTGAGCATTTGTCCAGGCAGAGGTACTGAGCAGCATCGCTGCCTCCTCACATCCTCACAGCAACCACTGACCATCCCACCCACAGCAAAGCAATTTGTTGCTGCCTTCAGGAAGAATTAGTGACAGTCCTAACACGGAGATACTATCAGGTGAGGTAGTTTCCATCCTACTCCTACACGTTTCAGAGACAGGAGGACATGAGACATGCTGCGATTCCTGCAGGGCCTCCCTAATTGGCCACAGTGCTGCTCAGAGTTTGCTTTGGGTGCAGCCAGGGCAGGCAGCTGCCTGGAGCACCAGATCTCCAGGGTGGCCAAAGGAAATGGTTGTCATGGACTTGCTGTCTATTTTGCTTGCACTGGAGGAGACTGGATGAGTTCTTTTGTCTTCAACCTTTGGATGCCAACATCAATCCCAGTCCGTGCTGCTGAGGAGCAGGGGCTCCTGCCACACCTGGCAGTGAGCGATGGATGTCCTGCAGATAGTGTTCCTGGAGGGAGAGTCCCTTAGCTGCTTCACTGGGCCACTCTCATTAAACTACAAAGTGGTCTTATTTGTTTGATTGGCTTAGACTATAATTTTCTTTTATTTCCAGAAGAATACAGGGAGCTGTTTTCTGCCACTGCTTTCATGGCTCAGGGGCAGAGTTTCCAATCTGGAGTTAGAGAAGCAAATCCACTCCTCCTTTGGGACATCAACGTGTTGAAGGAAGACAATCTGTTCTTACCAAGGACAGCTTTCCCATGACAGGACTATGAAGACACACCAACAGACTCTGCTTGTTACTGATGGTTGCTTCAGAATTGCTTTTTCAGGGACTGAAGACACAGGAATCTGTAGTAGGGGACAGTTGTGTTGTAACAGCTTTTTGTTTTGAGCCAAATTCTGATCTGGGCTGTCCTGGGACAACCCTGGTGAAGCCTCACAGGAGTCTGTGAGGATAGCTCAGGGTTACTCCATCCTAATGTGGGTGTGAACTCAGCTTGAAATCTTGATTTGTCCCATTTCAAATTGCTTTTGCAGACAGTGAGAGCGCACCCCTCAGTGTCACCTCCCCAGGTATCAGGGGAAGGAAGGAGGCAGCTGGTCGGTATTCATGAGGCTACATGAGTAGCTGCATTAAGCTTAAAATGGCAGTGCCAGCCCTTAGAAAAACACTATGGTCTCACATATGGTCTCACACCCATAATATGTTGCTGCAACAACATGAACACAGTGAAAATGAGAGGAGCCCTTTCAGCTGAGAGGTCAGTTTGCCGCAGCAGATACAAACGGGACTGAGAAAATGAGGATCCAGGCTAAGGATCAGAGTAGTCTTCCTGCATGGGAATTGGGCATGAGACACAGCACCAGACTGGTCCAGTAGCACAATGGAGCATACCATGCAGAGAACAATTTTATCTTAGTGGAGGTCTCTTCCACCTCTCCTTTCTTTCCAAGCTTGAGCCACCATTAAACTGACTCCTTTCCTTGGGAACCACCTTTTGTCTCAAGGTAGCCTGTTTCCACCTCAGTAGCTGCTAAAAAAGATTAAAAGACTTTGCGTTGTCTCTGCACAGGGTAGGAAGTGACAGAAACCCTGTCAAAAGGGAATAAGCAAAAATAAGCAGAAAAAAAAGGTTCACAAAAATCTCCGTACAACAATCACACTGGGCAAGACTCAGATAAAGTTTTTGACCACAAAGGTGAGGCTACTTGGGCAGCCTCTCACTTCTGCCCTTCATCTGAGGGGCAGCCACTCTTCCTGCAGGAGATCCGGCTGAGGGCAGCTGAAGCACTGAGCGGGATCTGAAGACAAAATGAAACTTCTCATTTGTAAACATGAGGGTTTCGCTCTTGGCCAAACTTTTTTGAACATCAAATGGAGCCGTTAGAGTAAGTCATAACTGTAATGGCTCATCTTCCCACTCATACCAAACAGCATCAACAAGCAATGAAGAGACAAATGGAGCCTGCCTGAGCCCATGGCATTCCGTTGGAGACTTACCTGTTCATTGCTTCTGCTTAATGAACAGAGCCACGTGTTTACATTAAGGACACCAGACAACCACGGCTTTTAGCACATGCATCAGAAGCATCTTTCTTGCTGTCCGAAGGGTAGTTGACACTCTAAAGTCAATGACTATGAGCATGGCTGGGATTGGTATCCCACACTTTTCACTCATTCTGATGCACATCTCCTGATGGGGCTCTCCACATATCTGTGAAAACACGCAGGGGCTGAAAGCAGCCCTGTTAAAATACTAATTAAAAAAAAAAAAAAAAATCCCAGGAGAATGGGTTGGTCATCTCCAGATGAATTTTTTTGGAACTTGTAGAATTCAGAATTACTGAAATAAGGAAAGAGTTTAGGTTCCAGTGCAGTCTAACTGCTTTTGGTAGCTTAAAAAATAAGTTTGTTAAGATATGTTTTATGAGGATTTCTATGATGTACCCTACATGTGTAATTCTGTGATAGACCACAAAAGCATTTTCAGCATGAATATGGTCTCCTAGGGAAGGAAGTATCACTCTTTTTTAACTAGCATAATCCCACCCATGAGCTTGCTGCCAAAGAGCTGTGAGGTCGCTTGCACACACACACATCAGTGGTAGATGCTCAGAGACCCAACAGCAGCGTAAAGTTATCCTGCTTGCTGGTGGCAAAACTTGAGTGGGATGGTCATGTAGGGATCGCAAACAGCGTTTGGCCCTTAGCTTATCTACTGGAAAAAAGAGGAATACAGACAGTGCACAGGCGTACATCATGTCAGTCGCAGAAGCGGACTCAGAAGTCCTGACTTCAGTTTCCTTGAACTACAGTATGAATATTTTATAACAAGGCAAAAAAAAAGCATGCAAAACTACCTGCATTTCAAATTCCTCCACACAAAATGGGCCATGAAGCTCAAAGGGGGTTATAAAAGCAATCCCACCCTTAACTCCAAACATGCTGCTCCTCATGGTTTAAGTCTAATGAATTGTGCTATTTTAATGCACTTTTAAAGTATGTCATCTGTATTCTAACCACTGACCTTTTCCTAATGCCCTTCAGGCATCCAACAAATAGGTTATATCTGTTACTTCAAAAGCAAGACAAGATGTGGAGGCCAACATCTCCTGGGGTTTTGAGTGAAGCAGCCTCATCTTTGTTCTTTAACATAACCTGGAAGGCATGAATGTGAGCACCCAGGCTCCAGAGTCTGTAAGGACTCAAAGAGGTCCACACGGAGTGCCAGGCTGGGCCTCACACTTCTGTATGTTTTCAAGATCATCTTATGCTGAGCAACCAATCACAAAGTACAGAGTTAGATTTTTGCCTACTTTTATTATTTTTAACCTTCAGAGTTCAACTGTCTTTCATTCTCTAGCATCATCTTCTGTCCGCAAAGTGAAATACTAGAGAAGATGATGGTTGCAGTGAATAACCACCCAACCGACCTGCTAGGTGTGAAGAGGTCTGTAGTGTCCAACAGAGATGGAAGTTTTTCATCCAAATGGGATCTACCCAAATGCACTCTGCTGAGAGCCAGCAGCCCACAAATCCAACTCGTGCCTCTGTCAGCTTCTTCTCTTTACAATCCTGTGCAGTAGCACTGCCCCACCATTGAAGAGGTCCATATCTGCTCTGGAGTAGACTCAGTCCATCCATTCTGTAAGTTCACTGAAATGCTGGACAAGATCATCTTCTGCCCAGTGCAGAAACGAACTGTGCTGCAATAGCTCACAGATACAGAGGTAGCCTGGCTCTCACTCTCACAGCCTGCCAGGCTGACTGTATCACTCCATGTCCTCAGTTAATCCATCTCTAGCCACCACATTAATTCTTTCTTGAGCCAAGGAAAAAATTCTCATGTCAAGTAAGATTTTCTGCTCCTGCTATGCCTGACAAAAGTAACCCTCTGTTGGCAGCAGACCTCTAGAGGTGGTCATAATGTAATGTCACCACCAGCATTGGCCTTTACCTCACACTGCAAGCTGGGGATGGGATCTGACGAGATGGAAACCCATCTGATGACCCATGGGAGGGCTTTAGGGACGCCCACTGGAAACAGCTTCCCAAGACTCTGCAAGCTGGTTTATTTAACTTCCACAAGGAGAAAAACCTTTCTTAATCCAGTTTTATGATTAAAAACTCCTTAAAGGCTGCCTCCTATGACATGAGATGTAACTAACCTCCGATGTGTCACTATTCATCACTCACCATATGCTTTGATGGCTGGAAATGCGCATGATCAGGAAAAAACCCGAGATGTCCTCTTTCTCTTGTGTTTGTTTTGTGGGTTTTTTTTATGAGAAAGCTCTTTGTAAAGGGTTATGATTATTTTTCCCTACTTTTAAGAGGGTTAGCAAGTTTGACAGGCAGCAGAGCAAAGCACCCTTGATGTCTTCTCATGGACTAACTTGTTGTTGAAGAAGTTGGCTCGCACCACTGAGTCTCATCCTGCCCAAAGTGGCTGACACCAGAGAAGGATGCGTGGGGCACAGCAGCATCCTCCCCCATGGCTCAGGACAACACCATAGCCTTAGAGTGCATCCAAAGAGAACTTATGCATCAAACCAGTAACAATAATCTAACAGAAGCAGTCAATGAGAGATGTCTGGTGGTGCCTACCATCTGAAAGAATGAAAGCATTTACCAGACCTGGTTTAATTCATGCTTGGATTTTTCTAACACCATTTACCAGCATTAAAAAGCCATGAAAAAATGTCAAATAGTTGCAAAGCTGGAAGTATTTTTGTTCTCAGTTTGCACTGGAGATTGGAAAACCCAGCTGTCTTCCCACTGGAGAAGCTAATGGTAGAGCAGACTAATGTGCTTTTGCAATAGTTCTGTGTGTGGACAAGTAACTTCAAAGTCAATGTTTAGATCCCTGCCAGAGGCCCCAAATCCCACAGGAGTGGGTCTCCAGAGTGAGGAAAGTCTGGCCAACCAGACCTGAACCTCCCTGGGTATAGGGATGGTGAAACACATGGGAGCTCCTGTGGCCCACCCAGAGCTGGAGGCGATGCTACCCGACCAGCATCTTGCTGAAGCCCAGCAGGAGTTCTGTATTTCTGTAAATTTCCAAGTGGCTGTCTGAGGAGATGCTGGCTGGTAAATACCCTTGTTCGTGTGTTTGGGAGGCTTCAAATGCCTCGATTGTTTCCATGCCTGTCTATGCCATCAGAGGAAAACTCAGGCCCAGCGTTTAAGCCCTGGTTTTGTCTCTTCACCACCCAGGGTTGTTTATTGTGGTCCTGAAATATGAAAGCACACAAAGCCCAAGAAGCTGGGACAAACCACGTCTGCAGGTCAAAGATGAGATTGGTGCAGGGATTTGCCATTGCACACATAAAACCCGCACATCATGCAATACTGCCAAATTTCATAAATGTACCGTGACACAATGGTTACATCTGGAAGCTATTTCTGTATAAAGCAGAGAGATGATGTGACCCTGTCTACTCGAGAAACACACTGGTTTGATGCATACAGCATTCCACAGTCCATCTTGAAATACGATCTTTAAAAAGCAACCAAGATTTCAAGTTAAATGTTGTCATAGCTGTAGGTTTCCTATTTAGGCACCAGAAGGGCTTCTCGCTCTGGTTATAGACGGGGTAGGCGAGGCCGTATTATGCTCTGGTTTAGCCTGATCAGGATGCAGAGTAAGGTCAATTTGGCCCAACCTCTGTATATTACTTCCATCACCTCCCTCCAGAAGATTGTGTGTTCACTCACTGGTTTGTGTATGACTAAAGCAAGTCCTCGTAACAGGAGCAGACATGTGTTAGTAGGCTGTGGAATGTATTCATTTGCCAAGGAAGTCAGCAGCAATGAAGTGAGCTCAGCTCCTCACAGGATCAGGCCCATTAATAACAACTTTCTGCTATTTCAAGGAAACGTGTTTAGACAATAAAGGTGTTCAGACATGCAAAGCAACATGGATTTTCCTGCAAAGTTCATGCGCTGGGAAGTTCAGTTCACCAATATTGTCAATGGCCAGGTAAGCGAGACAGACCCAGGACCCAGGGTGTAGGAAAACAAGACTCTACATATGCACATAGAGAAGCCAACAGGTCAGTCATGTAGGAGCTAAACCAGGTAGGAGTCGCTCTTAGTTACTCTGTTAGAGTTGATTTACCCTTGTGTGTTTTGTGCAGTGTAGGCTTGTTCCTGCAAGGCATGGTGAATTCTCACCCAATTCAGGCAACTACTAAATAAAGTGCTTAATTCTGAGCACACTGTCAAGCACTTTTCTAGACCACAGCTGAAGAGCTCAGCACTTGAAGGACAGGTCTATAAGGATATAAGGATATAACACAATAAGATGTTGGAGGCACATACAGGGTGTCAAGAGGCCAGATGGCAGACAGCATCCCACCGGAGAACTGCGATCCCCCGGGCGCAGTCCCCAGACTGAATGCCATATTCAGAGCTGCCTCTTCTTTCCCCTCCCAGAAGGCCTTCGCATCCTCAACGGGACACAGTAATTAAGCCGACATGAAAGAATACAACCATTCTTCAAAGGGCTGGCAGCTTGTTTGGGGATTTCTCCTGTAGTTGCACAGCTGCACTTGGGGGGAATATGAATATTGGAAAGACAGAAAAAAGGAAAAGGAAGAAAGTAGAAACCAGGGAACATCAGAAAATGAGGAAGAACAGAGGAGTGTGATGGAGAGAGTGTGCAGGAAAGATAAAACAAAGACAGAATAAAAATCTGTTCGCTTTGCACAAAGTAGCACAGAGAAAATCAGGCATGAGCAGAGCACATCTGACACTGCCACTACGCTAACACAGATGTTCAGAGAGAAACGTAGTTG
This sequence comes from Burhinus oedicnemus, assembly GCA_008921705.1. Taxonomy (NCBI): domain Eukaryota; kingdom Metazoa; phylum Chordata; class Aves; order Charadriiformes; family Burhinidae; genus Burhinus; species Burhinus oedicnemus. The sequence continues at coordinate 2,418,098 of VFFE01007168.1, read as the reverse complement.
GCATGAGACTGGATTGCACTGGACTGTGAGTTTAAAGTCTCCGCAAATGCTGTGTCAAGGGCTGGAATTTGCAGATCACAAGCTGCCTTCCTCAGCATCTTGCTTGCAAAAGAAACAAGTGACATGGCAGTATCAGCTCTTGCTCTGACTCTGGCGATGGGGACCGCCCTGTCCAAGCAGCCAGTTCCCGCTTAACAGCTCAGGTCAATGACACAGCCACCAAGGCAAGAATTGCATGAGGGACCGCACCATTTAAAAGCAGGGTTGCAAACGAATCAAAGAGTAAGATACACTGTTAAAAGCAATTCGGTTTCTCAGGGTGAGCAGAGGGCCTTGCCCTGTGGACAGGGTCGGGCTCAGGTTTGTGATAGCCCCTGACCACTTAAACCCTGCCCATTTAATGGGAGACACCAGAAATCACAAGTCCCTCCAGACGCAGTATGATACCTCACGCCTATAACACAGTAATCGAGCAGTATAAATATTGTTGTCAGGATATATGTATCACAAGTTTAGGAGAAAGCCCTGAAAAGACACGCAGCAAGTGGCACTGCCTGGGAGGAGATGGGAAGGGACCAAAAGACGAAGATCTGCAGGATGCTGGTTTGCAGTATCTCACTGTGTGAGTTTGGGACGGTGCTTCAGTGCCTTGCACAGGGCAAAGCATGGTGGCAGAGATGGTACAGGCATCTGCTCATGGGTACAGCACTGCCTCTGTCTCAGGCAGCTAAATGTGAAAGGCAAGGCCAGTACACAATGGAAAAACTCTCCCGAATTCGCAGGGAAACGGAGGGGTTTTGGCATATACTCTGAAAACTGAAGGCCAACTGTAATGTACCCCTTCATCCTTCCTGACTCATATTTATTAACTGCACCACAGGCAGTTGGTATTCGGGGTTGGGGATAGCAGGGCAACAGGAGGAGGCTTGGTGCTCACCGATAGGAGAGCACACTCATGTTCAGAAGCAGCTTACGTCTTTATTTATAAAGAACTACCGGTCTGGGGGTGACTGTACGGTCTGCTGTGCTTTCAGTGCACCATCCCAACTGCCCTGGTACTACCAGTTGCTGCTCAACTGTACTGTTAGGCAGGGAGAGGAAAACAGATCCGTTCCCATAGAGCTCTGCCGGGGGACCCAAGTCAGTGTGTGTGCTGCGCTCATTTAATTAAAAATATTTACCAAACATGTTTATGACCATGGTTTGGCTTCGGTTTCATCTATAACAAATACATTTCCAGAAAAACACAAAGAAGAAGAAATCCTCTGAGGTAAGGAGGAACAGAGAGATAAGTCTGATTAGGAAGACAACTATTAATAGCAATTATGCTTTAATTACTGTGCCTAATCTTTTTGAACCAGCAGTTTCTAGCATGTCCTCTACCAGACAAAGAACTTAACTCTTCTGTGTTCAATGAGATGTAGAAGGAAAATGAGTGGATCTACTTCCAGCAGATTCACTAGCAGCTAGATGTAAAACTGTTTTCAGAATATTTACATAAACTATGTATGAGACAAGATGGCCTCGAAGAAAGGCAGGAGTTGTTCTTCATGGGTGTAACACTGCGTGCGAGTGTAAACAATCTTAACACTTCTCTTTGTCTAGACGGCTGTTTCTCCAGGGCAAGGGTATTACGCTCCCAGGCTGCTGCCACAAAATTCTGGGCATAAAAAAGGCACTGAAAAGGACATAAAATAGTCTAGACAGAGTGAAGCATTTCAATACTGCTGGAAGGAAACGCGGACTGTGGCTCAGAGCCATGGCTTAGATGGCATTTGATGTTCTTACTGCCCAGCAATCCAGGCTCGCAGCAGTCTTGAGCCAAGGAACACATTCATCTTCTCTGCATATTGACCCTCTTCAGTGGCAACGTGGTGGACAGAGAGAGTTCTCTCAGAGTGCCTCCTTTCACCTTAGTCGGGAGCAGGACAAAACAGCTAAGAAGGCAAAAAAACCCAGTTCCACCGATCCCTGCAGGTCACAGCCAGGTATCCTCACGAATCTCGGTACTTTGTAATTATAAAGCTTTAGCCATCCCATGGGTGGAAAGTGAAGGTGACGATTAGCTTGTTAGATGAATACAACTACATTGTGACTGTAACAAAATGTACATAAAACTCCCCACTGAGAAATCACATTTTCCAGTATGATCTCATATGCTTGATACCACTTTGTGGGTGTCTTAGGAGCTTATTCCTATTCTGTCCTATTCCTCCACTGTTTTTGGGGTAAATGTTTCTAAAAGTAAACTTCAATAGTGTTAACTTTTGAAAAAATAGTGAAGTATATCAAAAGCAAGTAGCCTTGTAAAAAAACCCAACAACTACATTTCAAAGCATTTTTCAGTCTTGTAGATGCCAGATCTTGCGTTAATGCAACAGGATAGGACTTGGGGGCGGAGGGGAAGTGTCTCCTTTCTTCTCCATAGAAAACTGATGAACAAGAAGTTGATTGTCTAATGCTAAAAATGAATCTTTTTGTACATCTGAATAAACAGTCCTACCAAGGACTGTGGAACAATTGACCTTTGCTTTGAAACCACGAATAAATCTAAAGTATACAGAAAGATTAATCGGTTTATCTCAGAACTTCTACCAATGATTTGAATGTCTTGCCCAAATCAAAGAGAGGCTCCAAGATCAAACTTAGCACAAAGACATTGAAAGTCAACACAGTGGAATGGTCAGAATACAAACCTTGCAGCGGTGAGGAAAGTAAAACTGTCAGCAGTGTTTCACCTAGCAAATAGCCAGGCTCCTCTGCAAGCACGGGGTGCTGTGACACCCTGGAAGCTCACTTTCAGCATACGTGGCAAGATTAGAGCCACCAAATGTGTACTCAATGGGTCTCTGCAATTTAATCCAGCCTTAAAAAGAAATTAATTAAAGAACCTGCTTGGGAAGAGAAAGGGATCCATGCTGCTCTTCACTTGGCAGGGTGAAGTACGACTGAGCGGGTGCACATAGGGGCTGCCCCACAGCAGAGCCCAGCTCCAGCGTGACTGCGGGTGTGCAGGGTGCAGTCAGGATGGAGCTGCGGTTCTCCAGCGTGGAAAGTGCCCATTGCCTGGTTCTGGCTCAGAGCACAGCAGGTCCCAGCAGAGCAGGTTGTGGAAAAACTGAGAGGAAGGATTCAGGCTCAGAAAGGACTGAATGAGAGGTACATCACAGGTACAGTCCTACTTACAAACAAAAATATGTCTTACGTAAGCAGCTGAGAGTGTCTAGACCCTTACTTAATCTTTGGGGAGAAAGAACAGTAATTCAGTGAACAGCAGAACTAAAGACACCTGATTTCCAAGGCATCTGTGTTCTGCCCCTACATACACCTCCCGATGGGTCTTCAGTCCTTCCCTCACCCTTCAGCTCAATAGGAAAATTACTCTGTGTCTGTCTGACAACAGTTACCAATTTTCTCGGCACACTGAGGAACGCGAGGTTTTGCAGACCTGCACACTTCTGCCACAAGCAGACAAGAGGCACAAAAGCTCTCAGAGGGGGCCTTGCAGACAGATGGTGTGATTGTAAGGCTTCATTTCTTGGAAAAACTGGGCTAAAAATGTAGATCACTGTAACAGAAACAGTCTTGAGGAACAGGCTTAAGAAGCCGTACTAAACCCATTTGAGGATGACCTTTCTGGAAGAGGTCCCCAGGAATAATTACTCCTTTCTGGCCGCCTGCTGTTTGCTCCTCCCTTTATCCACAGCAGGATCGTGCCCCTGGTGTCTGTTCTTTGGCTGAAGACACCTTCACACTGCACAGGACCACAAAGGACATGGCCGACCATGGCAGCCCTGTGCACATAGCTTTGCCTGCGCACAGCCTGCTGCACACCTTCATGCATCCTGAGCACTGATGCTATTAAACTGAAGGGGTTTATTATTAAATCCCAGTCACTCTGAAGTAACTGAATTACCCAAGTTTTAGTTGAACCAATTAACTGATATAATACACGACTCTTGCTTTCTTAAATGAAAAGAAGCATCTTGCTTTCTGCTCATGTCTCACTGTGAAAGTGATTTTTCAAACACTTTAATCTAATTAACTTTTTGAGACTGCGCATCTGTTGAAGGAGCTCAGGTGATGAGAACTGGATGTTGCTGTACGTGGTGCTAACCAAGGAGCAAAAGGCTGTGAGGATGAGGAGGGGATTAGAAAAACAATGTCCTTCTTAGGATACACCAGTTTAAAGTCAGGGAGGTCTTGCTGGATGACCTGCTGTTCTTCCAAAATACGGCTGGAAAGACAAAGCCATCAGGAAGAAGCGTTTTCAGATTGCACTGGCTATGGTCCTCCTCCAGAGCATAAAGCTAAATAAAGGGGTGCAGGTGACTGAGGCCACAGAAAACCAGCTACAACAGGGAAGTCAAGGATGCGCATACACGCATGCAGACTGACCCCAGCACTTCCCCATCCCCAATGCTTCACCAGGGAAATACAGCGTTCCCTCAAGCTGCTAAATGGTCCCTTCGGAGATTTCCCTGCTTTGTTGTGATGCAGCACGAAAGGGGCGTCCTGAGCATCAGTTGTTTTGCACAGGCAGATATTTCAAACTGAAATTGGAACGTGCCCAACGTGGAGCTTGATGCTGCAGAGCTCTGCAAGAGCAGGTAGCAGAGTCCCCGTGAGTCCAATGTGAATCATCCCCATAGCAATGACCTTGTAAGCGTTTGTTACAGGAAATTACAGGAGTACAGACCTTGATTAGTTCACTGTGAATTAAACAGCCATTGTATCTTCTCTTATGTGGACCTGAAGGTAGCACTAGATTACAAAGGGAACGTAATTGTACTGGCCCATACAGGCAAGGTAATAAGAAATACAGGTCAAAGTGTGGTATGTGATAAATAAAAACTGTATTTAATGTAAATTATCTCCCATCTAGAAATCAACAGTGAATCAGAAAGAAGTATCATGGATTAATTCTGATTGGCCCTTGCAATGTTATTATAAAATAAAGGATGAGATATTCTAAATGATACTCTAAATGAAAGAAATAAAAAAGGGAAGCAGATTACACATTTGTTACGAATGTTTACAAACACGATACTGAATCTCACAACCCACACACTTTAGCTTATTTTGAATTAGGACAAAAATAGAGGTTTTCTCCTTTTCCTTGTCACGGCATTTGAGCTGCTGTGATTAGGCCCCGGGGCACACACTGATGCCAGTCAAACCAGATCGCCCAGGATTTCCTCTGCTGAGCACATCAGCCCATAGTGGTTGGGGCAGTACGCATGTCAGGCTGGGATAAGGTCATGGGAGTCCTGGTGGCACTGCTCCCCATCTGCCCCAGCCTGCCCAGTACAAACCTGTCAGCCCTGACAGTGGACATCTCTATCTAGTCCATCATTCCTCTCCACTGTGGCTTTAAATAGGAAACGGGCAAATGCAGCCTCACGCAAGGGTGCTGCCTGCGGTAGTCTCTGTATCCCACATGGGCACCCCACAAAACAGCACTTCCATTGAGTAAGAACAAGGCCAATAAGGGGCCAGGGCCACCCTCCATGAGCAGCAGAAAGGAACCAGACCTTCTGGCAGGCTGCAGAAGGCAATAGGAGCAGAAGGTCTGAAGCATCTTCTCCTCCACAGGACAGCCAGCCCTTCTGCCTAACCTACGGCCATGCAGAAGAAGCCTGGCTGGCATGGCTCCTGCTAGTGAGGATACTGAGCCACCAACAGGGACCAGCCCAGGAGCGGGGCTTTGGAGGACAAAATGTGCGTGGGATTCCCTTGGCCATCAGAGGCAGTGGCCTGGTCAATCTGAAGTGACACTGAGGCTGAGGGCACTCTGCTCTCTGAGCCCACAAGCTTCAATGCCAGATGGGTCCTCAGACAGGGCTTCAATCCCCCCTCAAGTCTGTCCCACCAAATGACTTGTGGTAGAGAAGAGGAAATGAGAGAGGGATGAGGGGTGGTCACATCCCAAATGTAGACAAAATTTGCATTCCCCTGGTATTTTGAGAGTCTAGCTAGATGCAGGGATGAGATGAGGGCATTGAGGGCATCTTAGTTGCTCAGCTGCTGTATAAGCAGATTAACTTTACGTGCGGCTGATCCATGGAGAAATGGATCAGCAGGAGTCCCTGACAAAGACAGATTTCTCCCCGACTCATATTCTGCTTGCTCACAGTAAACACACTGAATGATGTTATTTACATGACCTATCTTCTCTTCTCTGACTTGCATCACTTTACTACTCAACCTCCAACCTGCGTTGCAGCCATCCCATTAAATTAGGCCCATTGCTGAAGGAGCCCTGACAGTCATTTTTCTTCCTGATCTCTGTTCCCCTCAGGAAGGCTTTTGACATTAACCGCAGTCCACTGGAAAAAGGATTTAGAAGACAGAGAAGTAAATAAATTGCTGTGAAAAGCTCCGTCCTTTTTCCTCACCAGAGGAACAAGAACTGAACTTCTAACATGCCTTCCAAGAAGGGGGGAATGAGGTTAGAAGGCATCAGTCCCGCTCTGCTCTCAGGAAGACAGAAGCTGAGTCTTGAAGAGACCACTCCTGTCTCTCCCAGTCAGCAACTGCTGCGATGGGCTGCTCCGCTCCTTGGGAGACTCATGTGTGTGCTATAGGTACTGCAAAGGAAGGTAGGAGGACAAAGGCGGAGGTATCTCCCAGAGAAGGAAAGCAGCTATGGCCGTTGAAGATGTTTCCCAACGTCCACCTGTCCTCCTTGTCCCTCTCCCAGAGCCTGACACGATGCGCCTCCTTCAAAGCAGCATTCACAAGGACACCCCTGGTAATGAGGCAGCCTGGCTGTCTCCCATGGCATTTTCCTTTTCTCATTCCCATGCAGTATAACAGCTTCCCGTGAGGAGCTCCTCGTGGTAATGGCTTGTCTTCAGTGCCCTTCTGATGCTCTGAGTGGTTTGAGTCAGCTCACCCTGAACTGCCAGTCCAGAGCAACTCTGCTGAAGCTAATGGAAATTTACTGCAATGTATTCAGTGGACTTACTTTAGGCTCACACCATGGAAGTGGGAGCACAATTGACCCTCTTGTTCTGCATCTCTTGGCTCAGAGGGCTTAATTAGACTGAACATTTAAAAAAATAATTGAGTGACGAGAGGGAAGCTATTTGGCACTTAAAGAGCAACAAAAAATTTGAAGCGGGTATGTGGCAGAGGACAAGGAGCAAAGGCAAGACTAGGAAGAATCCTATTCACAGTGGTAAGGAAATACGAATTTTCTCTGGAAGTACTATTTAAATAATTTGCAACCTAATTTAGCACATCAAAGACTATTCAGTATTTCAGTGCTCTGGACAGACATGGTACTTCAGGCCAGCTCTAACTTGCATGGACGCAAGCACTTCCCTGGACTTAATGGAACCATTTGCTCTTGAAAACAGATCCCATTACTGACCTATGTCAGCTTTTCCTTATGCTGGCTCGATATTCCTTTTGCCTTTGGGGGAGCATCTACACGTCTGCTTCCATTTCCTTTAAGATTAGAGACCAGGATTAGGATTTTACTACAGTGATTTTTGTTTAACAGACGCAGAAGAGACTCGGGAAGTCACCTAGTCCACCTTAAAGTATGTATCCTGTATGCTGTCCCACTAAGGAAGGTCTCCAGCATCTCCAGTTTTTGAGGCTTCTGTAAACCATACCCACCTGCTCTGTACGCAAGCACATCAGCAAGCTGGGAGATTGCTGCAAAGAGTGTCCTCTTTTCTCCTTCTTCTCCTCCCCTGCACAGGGTGCCTGAGCTATTCACCACTCTCTGGAAGTTTCCCAGACCAGAGAAGTCCCGGGGAAGATGACCCCTGTATTATGTGATGAGCATAATGGGAGTAGGCTTGAGTACAGCTCTGTGCTGGAAAGGCAGTAAATATCAACTGCTGCAATGGCTGCTATTTTATTGACACCTAAATTAAATTAGAAATGCACACATTTCATATAATTGAAAATATGTTAATGCACAATGCACACAGACAGCTCTTCTAGTCCTCAGCTCAATAAACTGTTGCTTTTCCTATACTGAAATGCCAATTCCTCTTAAAGCAATTATCTGCCAAAATTCTGATCAGTAGCTTATAATTAAAATCCTGTTTTTTCTACCGTGAAGGAAGAAATAAATACATGAGATTCTCAGGTATGATAATAAGTGTTTTCCAATCCATCTTTTGTAACAATAATTTGGTTTCTTTTTTGTTTAGGACAAAGGAAGGTGTTCTTAAATTACGTGTGGGAATACAAAAGTGTGTTTCAAACTCAGGTCATGGGTTGACACACAGAGCAACAATCTATGATGCTCAATTTGTGGCTTGCTTAGTCTATGAGAAAAAAAAAAACCACAAAGCCTAACCTAGGAATCATAACTGTAAACTAAATGAGGCGCACAAACAGCAGAAGGAATTGCTCTATTGAGACAGTGGTATTCCTGCACTCAGACACATCAATCGTATGCACCTGCTTGCAACAAATTACTCTGCACTGTCGAGCTCTTCCCTTGGAATTGCCATTTCCAATTGTCTTCCAGAGCATGAGTAGTAAATAGTAGCAGCCATTTGTGTGTAAGCTGGGAAAAGCCAAAGAATTAGCCAGGCTCCAGTACTACTCCTTACAGCCCAGTGAGCTCTCATTGCATCTCTTAATCCTTAATAAGCGCTTGGCCTTAATTGCCGATTATATCTTAACCTGGTACTTACGCCATAATTGATGAACACTGTTTGCAGCAGAGTTTTATAGCTCTTCCATACAGATGGGGAGTCTTGCTCCAGTGCCTGTTCAAGTGGCTCTCCTCACCCCGCGCGGCAGGGCGGTGCGGGGCACCACCTAGCGCCGAGCCGCCAGGCTGCGCCACCACCGCGCCAGCGCCACCACCGCGCCAGCGCCACCACCGCGCCAGCGCCACCACCGCGCCCGCGCCGCGCAGGGAGGCGGCACGTCCTGTCTCCGAGGTGTACCTTCTCCTCCTCGGACCGGCTCGCATCGTCTGGAGTCACGGCATCTTCTCCAAACTTCGGGTCAAGCTGCCTCGGGTACAGCACAGAGCCCCGCTGTAGAACAGGAGTTTGGGGAAGGGGCTAGACACGTTTCACCGGGATCCTGGCAAGCGAGTGGTTTAGTCTGTAAAATGCGGAATATGCTCAGCTCCTATAGGTTTCCCAGTGACTTAGCAGTGCTCCTTATAGGACTGGTTCCAAAGACAATAGAGATTTTGTTACGTGAACCTTTACAGATCATGGCAAAACTGTTGGGTTTTTTGACGTATAGAGCAGAAGATTTCCCGATGAAGCTAGGGATGCTCAAATGCCTTAAAATCTTGGTCTCCAGCAATTATTAAATTTAGCACAGGCAACAACAAACATAAACCTGCCACCATCCCAACCACTTCATGAATCAATTTATTTTAGTAGCATTCATATTATCAAATTAATCTTTTTAAAAAGCTGTTTCATGACAGTCTGTCTGAAACCAACACCCATTTATCAGGAAGTATCTCAATATAATACAATGTACCAGACAGAAGGGGTTTTTTTGAGTAAGACATGCTTATATAATGGAGAATTGTCTACTATCATTTTGAACCTCAGCAGATGGAGTCTTTATTAGAAGGCAATTCCAGCAACCATAGCTGAGAAAGGCCTTCATTGTTCTGGGGAGAATAAAAACACAGAGTACCTGCTCTTGGAATATATAAATGTATGTATTGTAACCATAATCATCTCAGGAAAGTGAGGCAATACATACATTTTGATACATTTTTATGAAGCTTTAAGGGCATGGTCTGAAACTTGTGTCATCCTGGACTCTCTCTAATTCCCACAAATAAATCCAGTAGCAATTAGCAATATGTGGATACACTTGTGACTTCAAGAACAATCACATACAACCCTGGAGGCAATGGCTGTATTTGTGTTGCCTAACACATTTTTATAAAAATGCTTACAATATTTTTTTAAGATGCTCCAAGAATTTTATTGGCAGTAGTAAGGCCTTTGAAATCTGGCACAGCAATACCCCCTCAAGCTACAGAATTCTTTGTCCCATGAAACCTCATTTATATTTAGCAGAGTTAAATTTAAATTATTATTTTCCTTCTCTGCTTGTGTTCCCCAGCAACAAAACAAAAGAGTAATTGAATATGAATGTTTTGTGAAACCACAACCATACTGTGAGACAGAAGGACCACCCCACCACTATATTAAAATACTTGTCTTCACTCTTGCAGAGCCACAGCTGCTTTTTCACAGTGCGTGTAACCTTTTTGCTCTAGAAGCAGGGAATACCCAAAAGCTTTCTGCACCAACTCAGGGGCCACAGCTACACCCATCTCCAAGGATTTTTTTTTCCCCCCTCTGGGCTCTTTGCAGGATTTACAACCGGCTCTCCTCCTCCTGCACTGGGCACTGAGCTGCATTCTCATTTGAAAGCTTCCCAAGCACATGAGGGAGCACGCAGGTTTTCTACAAGCCCTGTTTTGAGGTGCAGGCTGTAATTTACTCCGTTTGGCACATCGGAATCTCACCCTTGGCACCTGCTCCAGCTGGGCACTGCAGTGCACCCTGCACTTCTTCCTTCAACAGCTGCTACATGGACAGGCTGCAGCTCTGCTCGTCTGAAGTTCATCTCTTTTCAGGGAAATCTGCAGCAATGCTTTTCCCTTTCTGCAAACACTCCCGCTCTAGGGAAAAAGGAGCGTTTTTGTCTCTCACCTGCCCAGCTCAGTTTGCATCTCCCAGGAGTTCCTCTGGGAGCAGCTGAACAGAGCAGCCATCCTCGGCTACCCAAGAGTCAGCTTCTCTCTGAAGCTCAGGTATAAAGCCATTTCCAGCGCAACATTCACTGTTCGTTTCCCACACAGACAGTTCTTGGGTATTATATTGCAAACAGGGAATCTAAATCAATGCTTTGCCTTTTCAATAATTATTCACTCCTATAGGAGTTCCTGCCAACATTTGTGTTTTTCATCCTTGCTGCAAATGTCATTTGTTATTAAAGGAATTTCACAGGCCCCACAGAGCTGCGTACATGGCTGTGACTGCTTCTATTAAAAAAGAAAACAAACTTACTGATGGGGAAATGCTATTTAGAGAAAACACCTTTTTTCAAAATGCCAAACTCTGCACTGAATCTCCCCAGCTGCTTCTCACCAACAGATGTGCTTCCTGCTCCCGACCTGGAGCGGAGCTTCGAGCCAAACACTATTCCCTGGATACAGGTGTACTTCAGACTAGTTTCTCTTCAGAAAGTTCTGCCATTTGATGAGTCAATCCCAGATGTTCCTTGGCTTGTTTTCATAATGCAACATGTTATAAGGGATTAATTCTGATACCTCACTCCAAATTACTTACTCTCAGAAAGATTTCCAAATCTTAGATGTCCATAAATAAACTTAATACCATTTCAGCTATAAAAAAAAGTACTGATTCTATTGTGCCTTCTTTTCAAGTTGTTCCAAGTGCCATCTTTATCCTTAAGAGATAAAAGCAAACATTTTCCTTAGAAGTCAACATGCCTTAATTGTCTTCTGCAGCCAAAGCTACATTTTATTTCAGAGATGGGAAAGATGTAGCTGAGATGGTTATGAATCAAAATCAGAACCAAGAAAGTGGTTCTGTGCCTCCTGGTCCCCCTCTGCCAAGATTCCTTACCTTGGCCCAGGTACCACAATCCATCTAGTCTTTCTTACCCCATCCTTCTGTTTTCTTTCCAGCTTTCCCTCCCATTTATTTTCTTTTTTTCCCCGTAAGTATTTGATTGGGTTTGCATAGCTTTAATTCCTATTGCATGCTGCCCTCTGTCCCTATAAAACCCTTGCTGAGTAAACCTACCCAAGGATGTGCTAAAAAGAGAAGCTTGAACTGATGGGCTGCCTGTCTGACCTCACACTTGGTAGTTCCCCTTCTTGTAGTTACTCCAAGGATAAAAGATGCTTTTGATGTATGATAGGAGTGTCTATACAGTTGTTCAAATACAGCAAACTAAAAATAAAGCAGAAAAAGCAGCAGCACAGAATTTGACTAGCTAATATGCACTGCTTTCTTACAATGTACACTTGTAATGTGCACGTACACGTGCAAGCATACCTGCGCGCATGGATGTGAAGACATGACCTTCTGTAGCTTTTTTCTCTTCTTTTAACACACTCTCTAACAGTAACAGCCTGCTCCTCCATGCTTTCTCTGGAACAACACAAGGGAAGTAGCACCTGAGCTTTCTAAAAGCGGTGGAAAAATGGGAGACATTTGTGATTTTGACAAGACAGACCATTCTACTCATAAAACACGTGAAGTCTCTTCCAAGACAGATATAATTAATAAACCTCAAAACATTGTTTGATCTGTCTTCTTGTTGTAATGAGTTTTGATAAAATCTCAAATGAAGAAAGAGTTATCAGGAAAGTATACAATTACTCTAATACACCATCAGATTGTAAGGTGTACAAGCAAACTGATGTAAACAGAAGTATGACCATGATACATAATTATATGTCACTATTTCTTCATCTTTATGCTTTGTTGTTTTGCTTTAAGAGGAGAAAATGTCTTGCCTTTTTGCTGAGTGCTGTGTAAGTGTACAGTGCTAGATACACTCATTTGAATATACATTTACAGTGTTGATTTTGAGATAGACTGCTGTTGAGTTTACTTAAAATATGTAGTTTACCTGTGCCCCAACTAAACAAAGTTTTACATGAACAAACTGTAAAAGTTATTGCTTCCAAACCTGAAGACAAACCAATCAGGCAACGGTAATCAAAATATCACTAGCTGCTCAACCCAGAAATGGTAAACAACGGGTTCCAAAGAATCGCATTTCTGTGCTACATGACAGAAATCCAGCCTGTGACTGCATGGTAGGGCAACCCACCCCTAAAAAGATCTCAAAGTATGCTCCAAAATGACCACTCACAGGTACTCAAAAAAGTGTGCTGAAATTGAAATTAACTATTTTTACTACTATTCTTGCAAATGAGCAACCAAAAAACTTAATAGATACAGCTCTAAGATAAGTAGGTGGTAGCCACTTTGCAAGACAACTGTACTTTAAGCATCTACTCATCCACCAGCTGAAACAATCATATTGAAAAAAAAACCCCACACCATCCCCCTGCTAGAGTGCTATTTTGGTATTAATAGCTTGCTACTTTAACTGTAGTCTTACAAATCTACATGGAAATGTTAGTAGGCTCTGCTGCTCATTTTGACAGTTATTCAGCTTACCAACAGATGGAGTATGTTAATCAGTTTTTAAAGTATATGCTAAAAGTCTGGGCTAATTTTAAGTTCTGTATTCAGAATGTTTGAAAAAATACAAACTTGTAATACATGCAGAAAAAAGCCCACTTCATTCTGCTGCAGTTGGAAGGAAACAGATCTTAGAATATTAATTATATACTTTTAAAATCACTCATTTCCTGTAATACTGAATAGGTTATTAAATCAGCATGTTCTCTTACACATTTTTCACTATTCTATATATAATTATATATAAAAATTTTAACTCTACAGTGGCATTTCCACTATTTAAAAAGAGGAAAAATGTCTGGAGTGAGTCAGAGCAACATGCCAGCCAAGAAACACAAAATGAAGTCCCAGAAGGCAATTCAGCCTAGGAGCATTTTCTTAAGGCTCATCTTATTAACAGAAGAATAGTTCAAGAAAATGAATACAGCTCTAGATCTTTGGCCACGGCTGGACCTGATATCCTGCAGTCAGAGCTGATGGAAACAAATGCCAAACACACCAAGGGGGCCCTGAGGGGAGGCTCTTTCATACCACCCCCAGCATCCTCTGCCTCCTCCTGCTGCCCCAGTTTCTGGAAACCCCGCTGCTTGTGGTGGCTGGTGGGTGGGTGATCATCTCTTCCCCAGGCTCAGAATCCCAAATCTCATTCTCCAATGTACTTTACTAAAATTACTTTCACCAAAATCCTTGTGATACTCCTGGCCAAACCAGTCACCTCCATTCTCTAAATTGGCCTTAATTGCCCTGCTCAGCCTCACCAGGGATCCCACCCACATCCTCCCCATGGGCTGGGCGCTCCATTTAAGCCATTTGTGATGAGACCTGGGTATTATCTATTCTGCTTGGTCTATGCCACATGCAGACTTCAGACCTTGTCTCTAGCTCTGTCACCAAACTGTTCAGTAACAGTATTCTGGATCTCCTTCATCACCTTGCCTTGTCTGGGACTGCCAGAGGAGGCTGTTGCTGCTGCTCTTGCTCTGCTTAGGCACTGTAGGACTCCACCTTACTGGTGAGGGTTGCCCTCAATTCAACCTCCCTTTTGCCGCTCCCTGACAACCTACTCCTCAGTCATTGTCATTCTCAGATACAATTTTTTTTGGATGCCGGTAACTTACTGGTTTGGTTTATTTTCTATCAGCATCTGTTTTCTTTTGCCTGAACTCAAATCTAAGCATATCTTTCTGGCAGTTCTTCCTGAATGTCCAACTATTGTCTTTTATAGAGTGCCTTTTCTCTTTGCTTTGAGTTAGACTATGCACAAAAAACAAACAAGTATATCTAATCTTATCTTGCATTTAAAAACCTGCTTCGGATTCTGAAGGGATCAGAATACTTAACTAGAACAACAACTCAGACATTTTTGTTGGTTTAAATGATAAAAATGTCATGGCAATAACAATACAGAACACTAGTTCTAAAAATACCACGTGTGAGGCTCTTACAATTTCCAGCTTCACGGCAGAAGAAAAAAAAGGGACATAAATAATCAGCAATCCCTTTGCAAAGTAAAATGTCTGAAGGGAAAAAGAAAATCAAATGTATATTATGCATTTCATCAGCAAAACCATCCTACTTAGCGAAACCAACCAAAGAGAATGTCAGTGACTAGACTGTAAATGCTGTGGCAAAATATGATGCCTGAGCAGCTTTGGAGAAGCTCTCTGCATGCAATGCAGGAGCCTGTGCCAGACAACAGCCTGGGGAGTTTCATGTAAGTCTGTGCATATTCTTGAAAGTCAGCAAGCCTTTTTGGAACTTCACTGCATATCCGTTCATCACTAGATAGGCCCTAGATCCATACAAAGAACTAATGAAAGGTGGTTTCCCCCTCGACCCATCTAGTCTTAGAGCATCCAGGAGCATCTGATTTCTCAGTTACCCTTTTTACCAACATATGCATTTTCCCAGTGCATGATCATTTTCTAACACAGTATGCCCTCAGCTGAGAGACTTCTACATCCAAAATATTTTTAAATGTTTTCTGCTCACCACAGTACTGATTAACAGACCAGGACAGAGGATGCATTTTTCAGGTTATTAGTGTTCAGGCCTTGATTATGAAATGCAGGGCATGCACGAAGAACACATTGTTCTAGGCAGCAACAGTACATAGATCAAAACAGCACTTTCTTAGCTTATGAGGTTACTTTGAATGATTACCTCATTTACAAGGGCTTACACACTGCAGCTTAGACTCCTCTACAGTTGCCAGTCAGTTCTAACCATTCTACCTTGGAAAATGTTAACACCTTCCAGAACACCTATAATTTTAGACTATCAAATCTCTCCATACTTTTGTAACTCCCTAGTAATGCTAACAGAAAATTAATTCAATTAAATCAATTCATTTTTCTTCTCTGTGACTTACAAAAAAAGTCCATAAATACTGGCTTCATTACTTTTTCTTGATTATCTTAATGAATATGCCGTAAGAGTTTGGCATTTTATTGCTATTCATTTGTTAAATAACACTTGTATATGTTAATACTATCAGCAGCAGACAATTGGTCTGCAGAATCTCAGCAAGCAGCAAGCCTTGTCTGAAAAGACTCCAGGGTAAGTTCTGAATCTGAAGTGAACACATCTTCCCTCTGCAGTTCCCCTCTCCCCTGCAGACTTCACAGCCTGGCAAGGAAAAGCTGTTCCAAACTGGTACTTTTTGATTGCTGCAGCATTTACCAAGAGCCACACTTGCCACTGCAGGAGTACCATCAAGGACAGTGTGTT
This sequence comes from Burhinus oedicnemus, assembly GCA_008921705.1. Taxonomy (NCBI): domain Eukaryota; kingdom Metazoa; phylum Chordata; class Aves; order Charadriiformes; family Burhinidae; genus Burhinus; species Burhinus oedicnemus. The sequence goes on along the minus strand of VFFE01007168.1, from coordinate 2,402,157 downwards.
TCCGCACCTCGTTACATGATCTGTCAGTCATCACCGATGTTCTTTCTGCTTCACTGTTTCTTCCAGACTCTACACTCCCTAGAACACCTCATTTATTCCCACAAGGACCATGTCCCAGGGGTGTTTTTGCATAGCTTTATGCTTTGGCTCTCAGTCCCCAGAAATACATTCCTGTAGGAAAGGCCACACAATGTCACAGGAAAGGTCCATCCATGCAAATGCAGAAGTACACAGTGACCCTCTGCCTCATGTACCCTCTAAGTGGTTTAGGTTAGGAACACAGTTTGAATCTCAACCATGTGTTTAGCAGTCCTTGAGGAACTGCTCCTCTACTGATTTACGTAACACCTTTTAGAATTCATTTGTATTTTTGACCTCCACAACACAGCAGTGATGATGCGCATGTGGAAAAAGTATGTCCTTCTCTTTAATCCTGCTGCCTAGTAATTTCACCCAGTGTTTGTTACTTGTACTGACAAAAGAAACAGTAAATAATTTTTCCTATTCATCTTCTCCATACCATTCATCATTTTAAATATCATTATCACAATACTTCTCCCTGTCCTCCTTTCCAAACTCCCTTGCTATCTCCTCGAACAAAAGCCGTTCAACACCTTTGATCACCCCTCATTTCATAACCTTTTTATAGCCTTGTGACTGGAACCACCATGTTCACGATGCGGGAAGAGCAGTAAAAATTCATACACTGACAGTATCTTCCATTTTATTCTTAATTTATATCTTGCCAGTTCCCAGCATTTATTTCACTTTCCCTGTCCCCCTTTTTTAACACCCATGAGGATAAAGGAGACGTTATCAGAGAGAGCTGAGTCCACTGCGTATGTGGTGTTGCAATCATTTTCTTTCTCCTGTATGCATTATTTGACATTTATCAAAATTGAATTCCTCTGCTGTTCTATTTACTCAGTTACCCACTGTCATAAAATTCAGTAACCCTTTCTAGTCAGCTTCACTTTTGATTATCATGAAAAATTACATATAACTCCCATAAATTACATTGCCTTGCTATTCATTTTTTTTTTTCTCAGAACAGTTACAAATATGTGGAAAAAGACAGGTCACAAACTGTCATTAGAAAGCAAGTCACTTACTCCATTCTTCCTAGCTTTTATCTAACTGCTAATCCATGAGCAAACTTTCCTCTTACTTTATAGCTTAATAGTTCAAGAGCCTTTGGCAAGGGACCTCAAGAAAATGTTCTTAAAAATTCAAGTGCATCGTGATGATCAAATCAACCACAAGCATTTGCTTTTTGACTCCTTCAGAAATCTCCAATAAGATCTGGAGAACTGACCTCCCTCCAAAAGAGCTGCGCTGGCTCTCTCCAAATATGCCACATGCATCTGGTGATTGACTCTTTCTAGTACCCGAAGCTTGGATCAACCTGCCTGGTCAGGCTTCTCTTTTGTAGTTCTTCAGGTCACTCCCAGAGGAGATGAGTTAAACCAGCGTCCCGGCCACCCAGATGGAATGATTGCTAGCAGCTAAATAGTGTCGTCTGAGTTCCTTTAAAATCTTCTATTCTGGTCCCAAATATCTCGTCAGTCACTTCAAAACTTTAATTCCACTGACACTTCCAGTTCCTCCGACATACACCCACCACAAGAAAAGGCTCTGCACTGAGAATCTTCAGCAACAAATAGGAATGCAGCATCTTTTGTGCTACAGCCTTATTTCTCCTTGATCACTTCTTTTTACACTTTTGCTGACACTGGTAAGATGGCAGGTGATCAGATATCAATTCTAATGAATGTGAACATTTTTGTATGCCTTTAGCAAGTTTCTCTTTGAGGTCGTTCTGGTTGCCACAGTAGTTCTACATTTAACTTGACAGATTGCCTTTTCTATTTTCTTTGTTCAAACACAACTTCTGCTTCCTAGAAAGATGGCTTTTAATGTTAAATAGCCTCTCCAGGTCTGTTAAAGTACAGTTAATTCTGTGATCTCCTAGAGTGTTTTGATAAGTGACCTGCCCCTGGGCTGAGTTTCTAATACTCTGCCTTGAAGCAACCTCTGCATTACAACCGCTTAAACACTTTCGTTTTGACAAACCTCCTTGTTTCGCATAGCTCCCCTTTCCAAAGTTAAACACTAATATTGCATATTTTGCCTTTTTTTATTTCTACAAGGATGCTAAATTTGAATACCTTATGGCTACTCTTAAGAGCAGCTCTTCAATAGAAAGATCTGGAAGCACCTAGGGTTTTGATACAATCCCAAACAAATTTTCTTCTTTGTGTCCTTCCGTTTCTCCGAGGTAAGGACGGTGTTTAAAACTTAGTTCTTGTGCTTGCATTGTGTTTCACAATGACAACTATGCAGTGTGCACCAATGGCTCACAGTGATGAGGACAAGAGCCAAAGAAGCCAAGACAAACTATTCCGAAGGACTAGCCAAGATCGTGGTCAGAGGTTGAGCTGAAGATGCCAAGAGATATGTTATTTCAACTCACAATTTAAGATTACAGTCAGAAACTCAGGAAGAGGTAGCAGAAATACTGCCTTTCCAACCAGGAAAAGAATAGACTAGGACTGGATCACAGGGCCTGGAACATGGCTGAAATTAAATGGCAAATTAATCGGAAAAAGAAAACTGCCTGGTACTGCCTCACCTCCCAGATACATAAAGGCAACCACAAAAAACATGCAGGGACCAGTTGTTACCCAGGCTCACACAGCTCCCTGTTGTGATGGAGATTGCTTGCTGCCAGCTATGGAGCTAGGAGCTCACACAAAGTCTAACAGAAATGGCTTAAACACGAGAGGGGGAAATATCACTGACCGCTACCTGAAGAGAGATTTCTGAGCAGACTTTTACAGGTTGGCAAGAAATCAACGTCTGTGAAATTGAGCTATAGCTCTGAGCTCAAATTTGTTATATTGTATTTACATTATTTAGACAAACATTTCCTTTCTCACAGTGTTCAGGTTTGCACAGAGCAAGTGTATCCAGAGAGAACAAGCTTAACAGAGCGGAGTCAAAAACCTGTAACTATCTAGCTTCACAACGAGGTAAAATTGCAACACTAGATGTCAATCTACACCGCCATCTGCAGAAAGCAGACCGGGCAAATTAATTGGCTACCAGCATAGCAGCAATTAGAAGTGCCAAAATGCAAATATTGGGATGCAAGTATGGTATAGAATCAGGTAGAAAAGAGAAAGGGATGTATATGCTATGACACCATTATCACAGCTGGCAGATTCTGTACAACATATGCTGTCTCTCAGGAGAGGAATTCATTTTATACCTTATTCCTTAAATGTTGTTCTTTTCTCTCCTTTTAGGAGAAAAACTGATCCCATTCTGTTTCCCCCACATCCTCTCAACACCATTTCACAACTTGGAGGTATGGTATCATGCACGCACTGTCCCACAGGAGCTCACTCCAAACCCTTTCTCCTGTCGGAGGTGCTTGGCCATAGGAGTGCAGCAGAATTATTATTTAAATTCTATCACGGGGTGGGGGGGAGAAGTCTCAGAGGTAGTAAAAACTTGCATGCCGGACTTTATGATCTGCCTACCCTCACACGCGAGACAGTGGCTGCGGCCTGCTGCTGTGAACCGACCCACGTCCCAAACGTGGCCGCCAGCTCTTGTGTTTCAGACCAGTTCTATCCCCCTTTCCCCCCGTGAGGCGTATGTGGCACAACGATAAAAGAGATTAATGGTTTGTGACGCAATCTGATTAAGAATCAATGCTTTATCCGAGTATTTCTTATAAAACAAAACACTAATTTCCTCACAGAATTTCGAAGATATGCCGCGTTTCCTCAGGAAACACCTTTCAGGACAAGCGGTGAGCGTCCCACTCCGCCTCTCCCCCCCAGTCGCCTGTTATTTGGCCCCAGCGGCCCAGCCCGCCTCTTTGGGGTCCCGGTGCCGCGGGGGAGTCTGTCGGGGGAGGGGGGGGGGTG
>VFFE01007168.1:2359807-2398199 GCA_008921705.1 Burhinus oedicnemus | reverse complement strand
CCCACACTCCCCCGTCCCCCTCCCTCGGCAGAAAATGGCGCCCCTCCGGCGGCGGGAGGCTGCGCTCTCGCGAGAGCGCGTCGGGCTTGTCTCGCGAGAGGCGGCGGGCGGAAGGGGCGGGGCGGTAGGGCCCGCTGCCGGCCGGCGAAGTGGGCGGTGCGCCGCGGTGGCGGCGCCAGCGCAGCGTTGCGGCCTGTCCCTCCCCGCGGGGCGGGAGCGGCGCCTGGGCCGGCCACGGCAGCGCGGGCAGAGCCCTGCCCCCGGTGCGGCGTCCCCTCGCCCCGCTCCCCTCGGCCTTCCCGGGCAGCCCGCTCTCCTCTCGTCTCCTCTTCCCCCGCCGCCCTCAGGGTCCTCCGCCGCCGGGGATGCGCCCGGCCCCGTGGGGCAGCGAGGCGCCCTGAGCAGCCTTCCCGCCCCCTGGCCCTGCTTCTCCCCTCTCAGGTGCGGGCGGAGGCGGTGAGCGGGTGAAGCCCCCCGCGCCCGGCGGCTTCCCCCATGGTGGGCTTCGGGGCCAACCGGAGGGGCGGCCGTCTGCCTTCCCTTGTCTTCGTGGCGCTGCTGGTGGTGATCGCCATCCTCGCCTTCAACTGCTGGAACGCCTCGTCCCGCCAGGCCCTGCTGCAGGAGGAGGTGGCGGAGCTGCAGAGCCAGGCCAAGCGCACCGAGGTGGCCCGGGGGCGCCTGGAGAAGAGGAACTCGGACCTCATGGGCAAGGTGGACTCCCACAAGAAGCAGCTGGAGCAGAAGGAGGCCGACTACAGCCAGCTGAGCAGCCAGCTGCAGGCCAGGGACGGCCAGGTGAAGAAGTGCGAGGACAGCAAGGTAAAGCGGAGGGGGCAGCCAAGCCCGGGCTCGGCGGGAGGGTCCCCCGGCGCCCTGCGGGGTGGCCCTGCCTGAGGGGGCACCGTCTGCGCTCGCCCGCTGGTGGCCGGTGGCCCTGCAGCGTCTGCAGCCCAGCCCCAGGATGAAATAAGGCCCCGAAGGCACTGGTTTCGAGAGCTGGTGCGCTGGCTTTGGTTGCTGTCGAGACAGTGCCGTACGCTGGGGTTTCCTGAATGCATCCCAGAAAAGAGCTGAAAATGTCCAGCAAAAGCAGCGTGTATGCCAACAAGGAAAACGCTGAGAGCTCACTGTTTTCCAGATGGCTATTTTCAGTTTTATTTTTTTTCTTTGAGATTTCCTCCTCTGCTGAGCTTATTTGATTTTTTGTGATCACTCAAAAAGCCATACACAGCCTTAAAAGTACAGTTTGCTTGGCCTCAAGGGACATGAAACAAGTATAACGTTCAGGTGTAGCACCCCTGAGCTTGTCTCTCAAAATGCCTTGCACATCAGGGGCTGGTTCTTATGCAGCCAGTATATACTTGGAAAAAAAAAAAAATTCTTGCTGCCGACATATGGTGTCATTTTCATTAGCTGCAGAGAGACAAGCTAATACAAAATTCAGCTTGCCCTTTTATGTGGAGGTGGCCTGGGGATTTCTTTTGTTGTGGAAGGGAAAAAGTGAATGCATCAACTTTTGCTGTTCCGCTTTCATAATCATCACAGGCAACTCTTCACAAAGGAGTTAAGCGGACAAGTTCTTTCACTCAGTTGTGTACGGTAGCGCATACTCTATTTGCATGCAGTTTATAATTCTGCTAATTGAACGCTGTTTATCACAGTAGGATTTACAGAAATATCACACTCAGGCTTATTACTGGCTGAGTTTGTTTTTCAGGCCCTTTCATATCACATGTTTGGTGAGCAGTATAACAAAAAGCATTTAATTGTCACAGAAAAACAATACATACATGTCTCGTTACAGAATTAGACTCCTTCAAATTGATTTAGTTTGTGTTAAAGTTATGTTTTATTTCCTGCTGAACCATTAAAATGAAGCCATTTGTGTGTTCAGCAAACATGATTTTTTTAGTTTCCTCATTTTTTCTGAGATTGGGATAAAAAGCCTGATTAGATATGTCATGGTGGATACTGGTGCTCTCCATCGCAAATGAATGCAACTCACCATTGTGATTAAAAATATTGTGATACTATAAAATCTAGTATGATTTACAAATAAGTATTCTATACAGATATCAGAATAGTTGAGTCTGAGTAAGAGAAGCTGAACTCAAATTAAAGCAGTTAGGCTTTAACAAAGGTGCTTCCCCTTATAAAAGACAGAAAACTAGTAGTTTTCTAAAGTGTTGGGGGTTTTGGTTTGGGGTTTTTTTGTGTTTGGTTTTTTTCCTAATTGAACTTTTCTGTGCAAATAGAAGGCATAAATATGTTTACTTGTTCATTGCCCTCCTCAATAAAAGCAAGCATCCAAAGAGGGTAGTAGCTTGAAAACGCAGGAGGTGGTCCGTTGGGGCACCAAGTTGGAACTCCCTTTCTCAGGCTATTGAGGATAGTAAAATAACATGAGGTCACAGCTAGACTGGACAAATTAATGGAGGAAGTCTGCTGAAGGTTGATAAATGCATTGAAACTGCCTCTAAGCTGCAGACTGGTGAAGAAGCGGCTAAGGATATTCAAGGGAAGTAATATAGGTGAGTATTTGTAGTATGGCTGTTCTTTATGTAGGTGAAGGTGATGATGTGTTCCTGTGATTCAGCCTGTGTTCACAGGGCAGTGAACTTGTTTCATGCATTACTGTAACTGACTGACAGGTGTAAAACTCCACCGGTGGTATTCAAGTAAGCTATCAATTATTGGGCTGCGTGGCAAGGCTGGCTTTTTATAGAAGAAAGTTGTACTTTTTTTGAAATCTGTGCTGTTTTACTGTAGCACACCAGGAGAGAAAATGTGTCTAGCAAGTGTCTAGGGTGTCTAGCAAGGGTTACTGGAAGCCAGAGCCCGCTTTGGTGCACAAACTGAGGTGCTGTTGAGCTGCAGCTGCCTGCTGACCACTTTGTTGTTCTCCATAGATCTGGCTGGTCTTTGGATGCCCTCAGAGTCTGGCATCTCACAGGGCAGAGCAGGAGGGGAGCAAGAGAAATGTGACTAGTAAACCTCACAAATTAATTTTATCGTTAATTGTATGCATACTGCGGTATATGTTCTGTATCTCTGTTCTTTGTTCCAGAAGCTGCCTTTTAACGTCATGTGAGCTAGTAGCTTTTGAATATCCTCTTCTTTACTTGTGTAGAAAGTGTTTAATGTGCCTTAATAGACAGACATAGCAGTATGTTTTATCAATAACCAGTCACTGTCCCTTTCTCATTTCCTCCCCTGTGAGCTACTGTCATGTTCTCAGTGGCAACAATCCTACTTTTTTTCTAAAACACCCCTTTAAGTGCCTGTACTTTAAAGAGTAAAGAATAAAGTAATTTTAGAGAATAAAGATCTGTTTAAAAAAATAAAAACAAACAAACAAAAAAACCCAAGCGGGTAGTAGGCATAAAGTGTTTGACCAAAAAAAGGCTTGACTGATATTTTTTTTCCTCTCAAAATGGAATTTGGCAAGGATGTTCTTTGAACAAACTGTGTCTTTACCAATGATCTTACTCCATTTGTGAAATGCAGGAGCTATAATAAAACACCAACACTGGTAATTCCCAGCGTATCAAGTGATCACAACACATCTAGGCTTATTTCATAGAAAACTCATTTGAAAGATGCTACTCTGGTGGTTATGATGGTGTCAGTTCTGCTTTGTGCTTCTTTGTCTTCATAAGAGATTCTTTGCCTTGTGGTCATGTAAATCAAGTGTGCATTTCCCCAGTGTTGAGGTAACTTGAATTTCTGCGGGCAGCTTCCTCCTAGCTCAGTGATATCTGTAGTCGGGCCCTTGTCTCTCTCCTCCCTCCCCCTGCATGCGTAACAAGCCAGTCACACTGCACCAGAATATTGTTTGCTCTTAGGAGCAAATGTAGTAGCGTGACCTAGTGTCTTGTGTTTAAAAGGCGGGGGGGAGAAAAAAGGAAAAGTGTGAGTTCTTAGGAATTTTCTTCTCCTTTCACCCTGTGCTCGTCTTGATGAGCTCCTGATGGTCTGCTGGACCTTGGAACAAACCAGAGGAGTTCTCTTTTGGAGCTCCTTCTGGGAGGTGAACAGGGGTGGTGATTGCCCCAGTGTTTGGGGGGATGATGCAGGCAGAGTTAGCATTAGTTTCCCGAGTATTTCGTGCTGTTTTGCAGCATACTGTGAGGATACTTTTTTTTTTTTCATAGCTTTACATGTCCCTTTGCAATAAGCACAATAAAATGATTGAATGGCAGGAATTTGTGGTGGAGAACTTCCAAATGGCAACCACCCAGCGTGTAAGGGCTGTTAGCTCTGTATTTGCTGTTGCAGCTCTCGGGAGCACGCCTTTCTCATGCCAAAGCTATTGCTGGCAATGCCAGCTGTGTAATACAGCCTTGCCCCTTAGCTGATGCCTAGAAATGGTGCTTCGTAGGATGAAACTGTTTAGTAAAACACCCTTGGGAGCAGCTGGATGTGTTATTTATGCCAAAACTCCTTGATAGCTCCTCAGTTTGCAAAGCTGTAGTTTTGCAGCAGTGATGTTGAGTGCATCTTCCAATCTCACTGCGTGTTCCTGATGATCATCTCCGAGGCTGCACTCATTGCTTGGTGATAGCACTGCCTATTCTGAAAAAGGCAGCTGACAATAGTAGAAAGGTCATGGAATTGTGGCATATTGACCCTTGTGCAAACAGACTTTTAAACAGGTTTCCTGTGCTGTTCCAGCACATGCCCTAGCAATGTGTTGGGAATGCCCAGGCTGGTGAAGCGGCACAGAGGACTACGGACACCTGCTCATGCTCATTCGACAGGCAATTTGGAGGGTGTTCTTGCTAAAAGAAATGACTCACAGGACAATATGGGTGGATGTTTACAGTTTACCACTTATTTCATGGGGAAGCAATACCACCTGTGTTCTGTCCTGCCATAGAGAGAGATAAGCTCCAGCATTTATAACTTTTTTCCTTACAGTGCCCTTCCTTATACAACAAGACTGTTAACAATTCAGACAGCACTGGAAGGTTGCCTGGCATGTACGTAGCTCCAGCATGCACAGGATTTTTGATGTTTTTTCCTGTGCAGAGCTCATTGCATTACAGAGAATTTCTTTTATACATCCCAGCTTCTTTGGAAAGGATCTGAGAAGCCACTGAGAAATATGAACGGTACAAATAAGTCTAGACTCAAGGAGGACACAGCTCAGAAAGAACTGGACTTGCGCCACGGTTTGTGGAGTGTGTTTTTTTTGCATGTGTAGGTGGAACAGATCCCATGAATCATAAAAAAGCTTCTTCTCTTTCTATCCTTCAGATGAGGGACATTTGCTGTCAGCTGAGCTGTTTCGGATATAAATTCTGTCACTTTTCTCTGAAACTCAAAATTGCCAAAGTGAAAGATTGGGTGATAAAACTGATGCTATCTTCAAATCAAACTCCTGTTAACAGACAGGCAACCCTCCCCCAGCCCATTGCAAGTCAAATGCTTTAGAGGATGAGCAGAAGCAAGCCAGTAGGAAGGCTTTATGTTTTCTGAATTCTGGTAGATGAAGGGTTGAAAACAGAACCCGCTACTTCCCAGGATCTCCTTTGTTTGTGGACTTACTGAGTACTGAGAAAGACCTGCATTAGCGTGGAAGACAGGAAAAATTTGGTTGTTATTGCCAGTGGTTTTGCAGAATAGGGAAAGATACTTTTTCATTAATGCTCAACAAATCACTCTGTGTCTCCCCCCGTCTTGGTGTCTGTTCGATGGAGAGCTGGCAAGACGGGCGCCTGTTGGAATAGAAAGTCCTGGCAGTTGTTTCCGTGTTGTGCCTCTGTGTGAAGTCCCCACCACGGGGGTTACTTGCGCTTTTGAAATAAAGCCCAGGAACTTCAACCCGGGTGTTCATTTGACTGAGTATTGTTCTTTGTGCATCCTGTGACCAGAGTGCCTTAAACGGCTTGGTGGGCAGAGCACATGTGCAACCGCCTCTCAAATGCACGGCTCCAAGGTGCTCCTTAAGAGTCCCTATGGAGTGTTTTTATTTTGTATCCTATTTTAGAGCAATATGGCCGGGGTTCTCCAGTTACGGGAAGATTACATCATCTGCCATTCTTGATTTTTTTGGGAGAAGCCTGGTGAAGTGCCTGGGCGTTCCCCCCATAGCTCACTGTCGCGGTGGTGCCTCTCCACACTCCAGAAACCCTCTTGGCTTGTGTCCTGGGCCGCGGGCAGGGTTTGCTGCCAGCACTGCCCATGTGTGCGTTGCTGGTGGGGATGAGCCAGGATACTGCAGTCTGGCACTAACGGAACTCTCGATGGAGCACTCTGTTTCCTAAGGAGCCTCTATTATGTGACTGGAGCTGTTGGATGCGTGCCTCCGTGTACACTCTGTTCTGCAGAAAATCACGATTTCAGCAGTTCTTGTATGGCCGTAGCTCCTAAAGTTATAAATGCCTGCCTCAACCCATATGGGACAAATTGAATCAGATAGTGCAGAGTTTGAGTGCCTCTTTTAAAAACAGAAGCGTTACGTGAAACATTTTTAAAGAAATGAATAATTTGATAAAAGGGAAGGTAGAGGTGGGTGGAGGAAGTCTTAAAATAAAGGCATATGTCTTTTTTGTTTGTTTTGACAGGAAACGTAGGTAACTGACTCAGACATTGAGCTTCAAAATCTGTGCAGGAATTGAAATAGCCTGTGTGTGTGTGTCCCGCACCAGAGTAGGTGTGCTTGTCCTTCATTTTGGTATTCTGAGAGGTAATTCTGACCTTGTAACTCAAGAATGACAACCCTCTCTCAGCACCCTTTCTAGAGTTACTGTTTATATCGATCATGAAACTACAAGAAAAATAATTACAGCATCAGTGTTGCCTGATGACAGTTGTGGATTTTTTCATCCTTTCTCAGTATGTTCTACATGTGCATCTTTTTCTTCGTTTCTGCTATTTTTTGTCTTTACATATGTATTTATGTAAGAACAAGACAAAGCATCTTCACTTAATGACTTTGTGTACATGCATTTCTTATTTATTGTTACTGCTGGTTTTTTTCCTTACTAAAAATACCAAATTAAAAGCTGTTGTGGTAGTCTACTGGTGTGAGATTCTCTCTTAAAAAATAAAATGTATATTATGAATATTAGGTAGCATCACATAAAAAATTTACTTTAAATATACATTAGGTAAAAATTGTTTTAGCTACTGATGCTGTGTGTTTATTTTCATACACTTATGCTTTGACATTGGAAATTTGCTGTCTGCTTCTGCAGGATCAGAATGCAGTGTGTTTATTTTAGTCCTGACAGAATCTACTTTTTTGATAGAAACATGTTCTGGAAATAAATTTAAGTCCTTGCTAGCAAGGCCTAAATATAGTGTTTAGGTTGGTGATAACACAGAGATAACTAAATGTATATTACTTATATTTACAAGAACTTTGTATGTGTCATTCTGTTACTTCTTTACATACATTGTCTTTACAATGGCAGCAAATGCACCTGAGCCTTCACAGTCTAAACCCTCTCTAACCTGCTCATTGTCTATATTTATATAACCATTTCTTCCTTTCAGATTAAGCTGCAGAACAACATATCATATCAGATGGCAGACATACATCGTTTAAAGGGTAAGGAATTTATGGCCAAAAGGTGATTTGGCAGACTGTGAAGTTGTGTGGTTTTTAACTGCCGAAGTACTGCAGAATACATTTCATTTTAAATGAAAGATTAAGTGATGCTGGAACATCGTATAATGTGAAATTTCATTGTATTTGTTTACTACCTAGTCTGGATAAGCGTGGGGTTTGCTCTCATAGACTTTGCTCTACTGTCTGCAGAAAGAGCACGTATTCTGGCACCGCTTACTTCCAAGACAACACAAACATTTTAATGATCAAATACACAATTTAGTATAGTTTGGATCAGCAATATTGTGATACTTATGCTGGGTTAGAAAAGGTCCATAAAACATCTTTTAAGGCTGATACATACAGACATGATTACAATCTTGCCGTATGGGTTTCAGAGTGACCTGGAGCAGCTAATGCCAAAATTTGAACATGCCTGCAGACAAGAGACTTGGCGTTTCTGCCTGTATCTATGTAGTTGCAACTTAAAATAGTAGAAGCGTAACAGTTATTTGTAGCCTGAGAGGCAGGGAGAATAACTTCTAGAACAGTTACTTGTGAAGATAGGAATATGTATTGATTTTATGGATAGTGTGAAGGTACCTTCTTTTGTACATTTATTGCAGAAAAAGAATATTTGACCATTGTGCCTAAAGTAACCTAGTAGTACTTTTGTGTTACTCAGAATAAAAGAATCTTTCAGGAAATTAAGGGGATTTCCAACAGATGGGTGAAACAGCATTGTGTAAGTCTTCTGAATGAAAAGGTAAAGAAAAATTTAGGGGTTGTGGCATAGTATCAGAAGAATCGTTCTAAAATTCATAGTGACATCTGGCATATGTAAGTAAATCAGCATCTTTTTCAAGTTAGTTTAAGAATCTTTGAAGTATATCTAGTAGAAATAACATAAATCTTGAGCAAATTTTTAACTTGCATAGCAACATTGAAAGTTGTATCTGCTGTGGGGTGTTTTTACTTATATTTCTATATTCCTGTTAATTTTTGGGCTTTTTTGGTCTAGAACAACTAGCAGAATTACGTCAGGAATTCATTCGCCAGGAAGATCAGCTTCACGAGTACAAGAAGAACAATACTTACCTTACAAGGAGATTGGAATATGATAGGTATGTCTTCAACAATGCTAGTAGCTGTAGGTTTGTGTGTGTGTAATGGAAGTATATATTTATTATAAGGTGCAAAGGAATCCTAAGTTCTGCTAATCCTCAAACTTGAGGTGATGTAACTTTGACTTAGCTAGTTGTTTGACTTTAAAATTCTGTGGTTTTGTCATGTTCTCCTCTCCCCAAGCTGAAATATGATCTAAGAAAAATCTGACTTACTGGAATTGTTCAACATTGGACAATTTTAAGTCAACGCACTTTTTATAACATGGAGATCTTAGTTAACAGATACTTGGAAGAATTTAATCACAGTTTTGTAAGCTGCCAGGGTTGTTATTTGCTGTCTTTCTAAGAGTGTAATTTTGTATTTTTTCAACCGAAGCATTGTGTATATCGAAATTTTAAGTTGACCTCAGCCTTTTATGATGGAGAAGCAGGGAGAACAACTAATTCTGAAGCTTTGAGGAATAAGGGAGGTTAATGCTTGAGAAAATGTTTGAAACTTTCAAGTACAAAACAATATTCTTTACTCTGTGTGCTGTGTTGAGTATTTGTGCGCTTGTGGGAGACAGGAATTTTGTTGAATTAGTCTGATCTCGATGTGGCTTGTTAGAGAAGTTGGGACACTTAGCTGTGTCATTCAGATCTTATTTGAGTTGGTACCAGTACCTGATAGTAGTAGTTGTGCATCTTCTGTGTTGACAGCCATGGGAGATATATTGCTGTCCTAGTGGAATTAATATATGCTGATGACAGATTAACTGTGAAGCTTGACTTTTCAGTTGCTTTCCGGGTTTTGGAGGAAAAATGTTCAAGGCCATTCTGTTTATTTTTATTGTTTTTCTGCTCTGTCCCTATTTTTTCCAGTTCTGCTTTCTTTCTGTATTCAGTCCATTTCCACTCCATACACATTCCAGGACAAGGCTTTTTGGACAGACTATTCTAGTTATATCTCAGGTTTGGCTTTTTGTGCCACTTCATTTTTTTTTTTCCCCCTATTTTATTTATGGGAGAGCAGCTACAACGAATTAAGTGTAACTAACAATGTGTTTCTAATAAAGTCTGCAGTGTGGGCAGCAGATCAAGGAAATGAGACTGCAACATGAAGAAAACATGAAGAAATTAATGGACCAAATTATGCGGGAACAAAAGGTAATGCGCAGCTAAGTTTCTTTGCTGAATTAGAAGAGCCTGAGGTCTGCTGTTTGTTTGACCCAGCTTTTCAGATGTGGAATCCTTGGACATTTCTCCCCTAAATTTTTGTTAAATATTGTCCCGAGCAGCCCTGAATAGGTATTAGTGTAAGAAGATCTGCTTGTTTTGCTCAGTCTGTGAACTGAGCCTTGAAGAGCAGGCTTAATTCTTTGCTGTGCTACAGCCTTCCTGCATGACATCATTGTGAAGGATTTCAGTTTCTTCTCTGTAAAATGGGTATTACTTTATAGGTCTCTGGAGTAGGATCTGTGTCCTTACAACCGTATATAGGTTATTGCAAAAGGGAACCTGATCTCTACTGAGGCCTCGAGGTGCTAATGTGATGCAAATAACAATGGCATTTGAATGGTATCAAGGGTGTAATTACATGGTGCGAGCTGCCAGTAGAATATAAGGCCTCTTTCCTACAAACAGATGAAATAACCTGCTCTTCTTGAAATTTCTTTTCCTTACTTCGTCTCTGCTTACAAATGTTTCAAATAATAAGGCAGACTTGAAGTAGATTTCAATCAGATCTTTCTTAAAATCTAGAATTGTTTCAAAGTCTCTGACCTGAGACTTAGGGCCAATGATGCCTTAACCTGTTTGCGTTTACTTAAGAGCTACATGTGCCAATATAAATGTCATACAGCAATGCTGTATTTTATATTTTACATTTTCTGTTCAGTAACTCTCATCTGTCCATACTCTCATCCCCTACCCTCAGGATTCAGGTTTGTGTATAGAGGACTTCTGCTATTTGCTTTGGTGATCATCTCATTCATAAATGCGATTTTGCTTACCCAAAGTAATCTTGAATTCAAGGGGTTTTGTTTTGTAATTTTCAGGGATGTGCTTACTATTGGTTCCTTATGAATTTGTTCTAACAGGTGACACAAAAAATTCAGTCCAGTAAAGACACTGAAGTAAGTCCCAATAATGATGACCAGGCAATATCTAAGAGTGTTCCAGAAGCAGAAGATAAAAACACAGTAAAGAATGAGCAACCTTCAGATCATGTTGTAAATGGGAAAGGTATTTCCTTTTTTTTTTTGTAATTTCTGATAGGTAATGGGCCAATTGTGTTGTATCCTTTGCTATCATACAGAATCATGCATTTCTCTGAAGTAGAACAATAAATTATTTGGCTCAGATAACTTGATTAGCTGCATGTGATTGTACTAAAGTTGGAATTTATAGGTATCCAGAGATGGGAACATCCTTTTATGAAAGTAGTTTCCTGCGCAGTTTTGCGTTCCCTTTGTTGGTTCATTTGGCATCATCTTCCTCACCTGGCCAGTTGTGAAGTGGGGATTGCCTCTCCCCTCCCTCTGGGGTGTGTCTTGGGGTGAGCTAGGGCAGGGGCGTGTTGTTGGGGAGTGGGAATCTGCCCAGAGAAGGTGGCTGGAGGTGGGGAGCCTCTATGAGGAAACCACTGTGAGAAGTCTCCAGCTGGGTAAGTCAGCAGGAACAGTGGGGACCTTTGATTATCAGGAGCTGTATGGGAGACTCTCGGTGAGCAACTACTGCAGTTGTTTTCTCCCTGTGGGTCTCTCCGAAAGGCAGATGGGTTCCCTTTGTTGCTGCTTCTTGTGCTGCTGAATCAGCACCTTTTTGTATCAGTTCACTGTCTATTCCGGCCAGCTTCTTGCAGCAGGCTTTTCTTACTCTGCTACCAGAAGCAGTGCATCTGTTTCCCATCCTTTTCTGAAGATTGCACTGACTCTGGGAGCACTGCTCCAAAGCAGTCTTCAGTGACTTTGACAGAACAACAGAAGGAGCGCTGTAGTTGCATTATCAATATGGGACGTGTTCTGTGGATAAAGGACTCTTCTTGTGGTCTTACTTCCCTCTTGTGGAAGGCTCTTCACTGTTCAAACTTTAAGGTTAATAAGGCAGAATATCCTTTTCTTGTTTTACAGAGAAAATCAAACCAGGAGGAGATGCAGGCATGCCTGAAATAGAGGATAATGACCCTGCTAAAGCTGAAGATACTCCCACTGGTTAGGAGAAATGTTTTAATGCTTTCACATCTGGGTTGTTCTGTTTGAATACCACGTGTTTCATAGTGAATGCAAAGTTTTAAAATCTGTCTATGGCAGTAAAATTCAAGTGGGGTGTAAAATCTGATCATTTTTACTGCATTTTAGAGTTTTGAATTCTCAGAACTGAATGCTTCTGATACTGTTTTTTTCCCCCAGAAATCTTGTATTTTATATTTTCATCTATGGTTTAAAAACAAGAAAACAATATAAATTTTACAGGATTGTTAGAGGAAGACCTAGTGTGTCTGTTTGTTTCGTGTTAATGATTTTGTCCATGTGTTTTGTTTTAGCTTTAAAGAAGCCACTTATTTCAGCTCCTAAAAGTGAAGGTCATCAACTTGTTATAAATCTTCCAACTGAACAGCCCCATGCTCCAAATCTCGCACCAGGTAAAATTCTTATTAGCATGTAACAAGTCAATATTTTGTAGGAAACATACTATTTAATATCTGCTACCGTATCATGAGTGTTAGATGTACATGGGCAGCCCCTTTTTTGTGTTTGTAGTTACAAAAAGAAAAACTGATCAATTTCTGCAGGATACACGATTGAGTGCATTCTTAGTCTGGCCTTCTGAGGCACTGAGCTTGCTGGTTGTATGATATCTTTTTGTCCCCCACACACTCAATTTCTGAGCCTTTTGACCAAATTTGAGAGTTAGAAGTTCTAAAGGTAAGTGCTTCAAGATTTCTCCACTGGCAGAGGAGAGTAATTGAAATTAATACTCTTACTTCGGGGTACTAATTAGACAGGGCTGAAACATATCATCAAGAATGGACTGTTGATTTGTTGGTAGCCAGTTAGAGATTAAACAGCGGTGCTATCACTTGCTCAGTGTCCTCCTATTTCTGTGAACAGCTTACTTGAGGGTGATGTGGGGGAGGTTTAGGACATGAGAGAACTAGAAGTACTGCAGTGAAAGGGTTTAGAAGAATTGCGGTTAGAAAGGACACAAATGCATAGAAAATACATTTTAATGCTTGTGGATCAAGTCACTTCGCTTTAATGTCAAAGAGAATGTTAGGTTATATCTGCATTGCAAATGTCATATTCAGATACTGTCCTGCTAAAAAACATCAAATATAATGTACTCTATAATTTGTGACATGACCAAACAGCTTGAAGTTTTTTGTTATGTCCACTATTGGTTCTTTTGAAAAAAGGCAACAGGAGTATTTCTTAACTTCTTTTCTCTTGCAGTGGTTGTGTAAGCAGATTAGAATACCAAAATTAGTGAGTTCAAAGTCTGTATACACATTTAAAGTTTATTACTTCCAAATGTTGTCTTCTAAATAGTTTGTTTCTTTTTGTTTTTCTGAGGTAGTCCTTCATTTTGACTTTTATTAATGAGAAAACATGAAAGATAGCAAGTGAAATGCTTGCTTCATTGAATGTAGGGTTTATCAACAGAAGGTTGATGTGAATTTCAAGGGGACCAGGGTTTTATGTATTCCTTGATTATGTAGTCCTGTGATTCTGCTTATTATTTTTTAGCATAGCTTTTGTGACCTACTGCGACCTTCTCCTCAGATCATAGATCTTGCAGCAATAAATGATGCTTAATAGATTTGAAAAGCAGAATCTGCAGGAGGATAAAAAAAATACATAAATGTATTATTGTTCTAGGCTTCGTCAAGCACTTAAGTACATACAGAAAATCAGCTGAGAAGGTAACGACTTAGGATTGATTACATATTAATGTGATGAATTAATTTTTGTGATAACATTACAGCCTTCTTTTGGAACCATGAAAGAACTGAACATGCTTCCTCATTCTGTAGGTTTGCACAGTGACAATGATGGAAATGCTGATATTGCGAAGCAGATACCTCCAAATTCCCTCCAGCACTTAAATGTTGAAGAAAATATGGAAAATCAGAAAGAACACAAAATTGAAACAGACCATATAAAAATTCCAAAGAGCAGAGTTAGTGACTTGCAGAAGATGAAGCAAAGTAAGTTGGCCAATATCACATACTTTAATAGAAAAGGAAGATATTATCTTAATATATCTGTAATAGCGCCTTTCTGGAAAAAAGGAACCCTTACAGCGGGTGGCCTTCTGGAGAGTAAGCCTGAAAAGAAATGTAATATGTTACTGTGTAAAAGATATGCCTTAATGTGCCATCTTTCTCATATATATATGTATTCAGTCATTTAAAAAAATTACTTATTTATAGGATTTTAAAATGTTTTTTGAAATTACTATACATTTAAATAGATTAACTGAAGACTTTTGGTACATGCATGATACTGAGTTACTTACATTCACACTGTATTACTTGACTTCAATATGATGTTTTGGACAATATCATAAGAATTCAGCCCTTATGTAGGGGGTCTTTGTGGCAGTATATGTGTATTGGCCAGAAGTTTGCTCTTCTGTGTGAGGAAGTTTTCCAGAACCCTTGTCTTCCACATCTGCTCAAGGAAGAAGCCTTCAGGCAGGAGCAAATCGTGTATTTGTTTGTTGTGTATGATGGTGGTAATACTGCTGAGGCTTAGTGGGCAGACGGCAGGTAAGAACTTCACGTACGCATACATCGCTCTGTGAACTGTTGTTTTTGAGGTGCGTCTCTACCTTGTGGCTGATACAGTAACATTGGGAGAGTATTACACCTGCAGCATTTGATTTAGCATCTTCCTATAGGAACATTATATTGAAACAAGTTTGTTACGGTATCAGTGGAGATACTATCCTCCTAAGTATAGTATAGAGTATACTGACTAGGTGTACTTTAACTTAGTTCTTTAAAAATAACTAATGCCAATTGTTTGGCATTTGGGTGGAGAAGGGGCATCTGGAAGAAAAAACATAGTGTTGAAACATCTCCTCTTGTTTTTTACCCAAATAAGATTTTCCTTTATTATAAAGCTACTATAAAGTCAAGGTTAAATTTCTTTGTACTCACAGCTAAGTAGCTTTCACTCAGGCTTTGGTTTCTATGATTAAAATCTGTCTGTACTTCAAGATGACAAGTTACTACATCAGAACAGCCATCTTCAGAATCAAGAGAATTGGGAGGGGAAAAAAGGATTCTATAGCCTCCTGCCCGAAACCTGTGTTAATTCTGTGGATCGGATAAACAATGGTACAGAAATAGTAATTTTGTTGAAACAGAATCATGAATTGGTTTTGGTGATAAATGAAAAGAATTCTGAAAGCTAGGGTCCCTCTCAGAAACTTGAAACTATGAATTCATTTTTGTCATAAAAGGTTTAGTTTGGGAAGTTCCCTTCATTAGAGTTCAGTTGTTGCAATTCCTTTTCATGGTCCAGAACTTGACTGACACTTCTGTAGCTTGGAGAAATTGCAGGAAAAAAATGTTAACTTCTAGCACTCTTGTAAATATTCCTGGAATAACAGAGAAATAAGTTTAAAACAGTACTCCATTTATTCTTGTAAAGTGTTTTAGCTGCTGTTCTGAAGCAGGGGTTAAATTAAAATGGGGCCTGTGAGCATAGAGTCAGATTTGCTAGCAGACAGATGTAGGATGTGTATTGGCATAAAGGGGTGTACAGGCATGTGGGAGTTCAGTGTCTTCTCTCCTTGTTCCCCCACCCCCTTCTAGCCCCCCAAGGGGTCAGAGGCTAAAGCCTGTAGATAGTGCCAAACCTTATCTGAGAGGTTCAAGAAGCTGCCTGAAATGTTTTCTGAACCATTAACGACTTTGAAAGAGGAACTGTCATACCACAAGAAGACATGTCTTTAAAAAGCGGGTGTAGAGAGGATTTGAGGAGTTCTAGAGACCCAGCAGCCTAACTCTACCTGGAACAGTAACTGAACAACTTCTCAATCAGTTTGAATACAATATGACAAGTGGTTAACATGAATTTTTCAAGAACAGATTGTGTAAAAGTGATATGATGTGAAAAATATGTATTCAAAGGAACGAAAGCAGTAAAAACAGGAATGTAACTTTGTCATGGGGAAATTAATGGAGACTTGGTCAGGAATAACTTGCTATTTGGTGGGTGCACAGCTTTAAGAACAAGCGTAGGTATCACTAACAGTTTTATTTCAAAAGCTTCTGTGAAGTTTACAAAGAAGCATCCTTTGCTTGGCACTGTTTGGTATTTTGAGTGCTGGATGATAAACAATGTATGAGATGTGATTTCAGCAACCCATGTAAACATAAAGTAGTCTGCAATTAAGAATGGAGAATTACATACACAGAGTAAGTGACAAATAGCAAGTGAGCAGTCCAGTCAAAACCGATGTGGTCAACAGTGGATATTAGTCACTAACAAATGTTTGAAGTGAGTTTTTTCTTCTGGGATGTGTTAACAGGAATGTCAGATAAGATAATAAGGTGGAGTAACTAACTCTGTTTTACCTAGTGCTTGTGAGGCCATCCTCTGGCTTTAAATATCAAAGAAAGATGATGGGAAGCTGGAAGAACTTCAGGGGAGGGGAAAAAAAAATATATAGGGTTTAGTGTGGGGGCGGGGAAAAAGCTCTAAAAAGACGAGGGTTGAAGAGGTAGGGAATAGA
Organism: Burhinus oedicnemus; assembly: GCA_008921705.1. Taxonomy (NCBI): domain Eukaryota; kingdom Metazoa; phylum Chordata; class Aves; order Charadriiformes; family Burhinidae; genus Burhinus; species Burhinus oedicnemus. Next base: position 2,381,783 of record VFFE01007168.1, on the reverse strand, counting down.
CATCAATTTACTGTTGTTTTTTTAGAAACAGATCTTTAGGGAAGGCTTCACTTATTTTAATACCACTCATTAATCTTTCTGATGAAGTGGGGATGGCTGAATCAAAATTGGCATGCAACCTCTGCAAGTTTTTCTTCCATTCTGTGTATCCTGAGATGTGCAAGACTATTTAGTTTATCAAAGGAGCTTCTTGAAGATCATGCACTTGTCTGGCTGAGTGACTACAGCTGAAATGACAGAGCTTCATATTTCAGTTGTTGGGATTTTTAAACAGGTTGGCTGTCTCCCCCGGTTATGGATTAAATGATGAGGGGGCCTAGCTTTGTAGGCAGGAGCAGTGAATGAAATGTCTCTGTTGTCGGCTGTGAATGGGTACCTTGCAGTCAGTAACTGTCACTGAGTAGTCCTTTCCTTTTCTCTTTGCTCCTTCATATTTGGAATAACTTACACTGTAAGGATGCAATGAGGGAGAGACTTTATCATGTATGGAAATAGCTAATCCAGGTTTCTGGAAGATTTATTTCCTGATTGCTCAGCAGTGGGTGTTCTGAAAGGTCCATTGGTGAGAAGTTCGTCCCTCTGGCCTAGGGGAGCCCAGCTCTGGCACACGGACAAACAACAGTCTGTCACTGCAGACAATTGCCTGGCTGGGGTTTTGGTTAATGAGTGCTTCAAAACTTACTGTGCATCAGCCCATGGGATGAGGCGAGTAACCACCATTGGTCAGGGCATCTGTCATACCTGTCTGGTTTCAGAATGAGGGAACTTCTTCCCAAAAGATATTACCCTTTTTTGATAGCATTGGTACTAGGTACAGAGATGGGCACATCGCAAATGTTCAGTTTCAGAAGAAGCAGAACCTGAAAGTGACTCCAGCAACGTCACTATTTGTGCTCTTACCTGGCACCCTGGAAAAAAGCTGGGTGCAGCTAACCTCCAGTCCATGCTGCTGTTCAAAGCTGTCCTGTAAGGAGGTCCTTAGTGATGAGCGTGTGGACAGCCACTCCGAGTAGCTTGTTTGTAAGGATCCAGCTTTGAATAATACCCCAAGTCTTGACTCAGAATTCATTTCAGGAAATGTTACCTGCAGATTTTAGCATCAGTGGCATCCTTATGGGGCATCCCGTGCTGTCGCTAATCTCTTGTGCTTCATGACAACATGTGCCTCAAAGAGTCAGTCTGTGTAATGCCTGTGTTATGGACACTGACTCATCTTTGGAGTGATCTGAGAGATCCACAATACTTTCAAGATTCCAGATCTCGTCTATCTGTTTCAGAAAGTAATTGGTGCGTTGCTGGCTCCAGCTACCAGCGACTCCTATTCTGGTGTTAGCCTGAAGTCTTGGTGTCCCCAGACCATTATATGTGCCTTGTGTTAGAGTATTGGTGTCCTCACGGTGTTGTGTGAGAAGTCATCTACTGCCTAAATCTTTTCAACACCTGGCTCTGCACACAGAGCTGTCACGACCGCCTAGCCCAAAATGGCTGCTGGTGAGGTTTGTGTGCACAGCCTTTCCTCCCTTGGTTTGAAGTAGCTTGAGCTAAAATGCCAAACACTTAGGGCAGAATGAAGCACCTGTAGTGAAAGAGTAGCTGCATCCTGAAGCTGTGCTGGAATCTGAGCTTGCCAGGGCTGTCCTGTACGCTGGGCTGCTCCCGCGAGCTCCAGCTAACAGGTCTGTATGGGCTTGCTGCGTTTCCTAGGATCTCTTTCTTATGTCTTTACCTTTCCTTCTGTCAGCTTACATTTATTCAGTGCTTGTTTGTCACAGTATTTCTGGCATATATACAGGCTCATTTTTTTCTGTAAGTTAAGTGCATTCAATTGTCTTTCTATAGCTTGTTTTATATTTAACTTATGCAAATTATACAGTTCTGTCTGCTTTTTATATATAATGCAGTGTCCAAAAAACCAAAGGATAATAGAAAGGATTACTCAGCTAGAGGTGAATAGAGAATGAATAATATATTAAACTGATTTCTAAACAGATCATAGTTCCTTCTTGCTTATTTTATGAAAATAACTGAAACTTCTGTTTCTGTACATTTGAGCTGCACTAGATGTGATTCTTCTTCTGGTTTTCTTCCCCACCCAGATAAGCATTATGTTATGTTTCTGTCCTGATTTTTATATACTAGCACATATGATAGTTGTCATTGTTTTAAGAAATAATTCCATTTTTACATCTGTCCATTGTAACCCCAACCTTCTTTTTAATCCTACTGTTGAAATAATATTCTTCAGTTTTACTTCTTTCTTTAATTGCTTCCACTGCAAATTACTTAACATCTGCCTTGGTAGACCTTTTTTCTTACTGTCCACTCTGTAAAGATTGTATCGCACTTTAATCCTATTTTTTTCATTTATACATAATCCCTCCAGACTTGTATCCTCTGCAGACTCAGTGTTGCATTCTTTAAGCAATGGGCAAGCAGACTGAACTGCATTGGACTTGAACAGATCTCCTCGTATCCCATTAAACACCAGCTCTGAACTTGACATCACACCATTAATCTTTCACTGTGTGCTTGGTTGACTGTCTAGTCATTTCATAGTTCCAGCTAATTCTTGTTTTTCTTGTGCATTGTTTCAGTATCTGGAACTATTCTTAATTCTTTGCTGGGAGAAAAAATACGGGGTTCAGAACACTTTGAAAACTGTTAAAGCTTAATAGGAAACCAGAGTACAAAGCCAAATTAATTAGGTGGTTAAAAAAATCAGTTCAGAGGTGCAAGGCAGATCTTTGCTAGATTTTTACCCTTGACAGTATGGTGCACGCTCTGCAGACATTGCCGTATGCGAAGTCAGCAATATATTGCTCTGTTGTGTGTAGAGAAATGCCAGTCCTCAGAAAAAAGTCCAGATACAAAAACTTCCTCTGTATGCTCTTCAGCATTTTAAGAAAACTTTTATTAGTGTTTGTAGGTAATCAAAGATGGAGCTTTTTGTTTGGATGGTTCTCCAAAGAGTGAAGCTTGTGAAATCGCATTGTTACAAGATGCAAATGCTGAATGACCGAGTACCTCCTTTTTGCACGGAGATGTTCCATAAGCCTTGTTGTTCTCCCCCTGCCCAAGCCCTCTCCCTTCTACCCCCTTCCTCCTCCAGCTGAAACTACCACAAAAACCCAACTGTCTTAGCCTGCGGTCTGCTTTCGTTTAGAATCTTCCTATTTCTTTCCTCTCTGCTTCTGACTTAATCCTTTGCCTACTTCACAGGCCGATTCTTTGATGAGAATGAATCCCCTGTTGATCCGCAGCAGGGTTCTAAACTGGCAGATTATAATGGGGATGATGGTAACGTGGGTGAGTATGAGGCAGACAAACAGGCTGAGCTGGCTTACAATGAGGAAGAGGATGGTGATGGTGGAGAAGAAGACGTCCAAGGTGAGCTTGGGCCTTATCTCCATCCCATTGTAATAAAATCCACGCTGAGTTTACTTGTTGAATTTGTGTAAAGCCTTGCTATTTTTAGCTTACCAAAAATTTCTAATGAAGAATAAATAAGCTTTAGGCAATCTTTAAAATTTGGTTTTGCTGTCCATTTGAAAACAATGTTACAGCAGCTCTCAGTGAGAGGATGTTCATACCTTATTTCAGTCGTGCATACGGTTTCTGCTAGGAAAATCAAGACACTTCAAATTTCAGGAATGGTTTTGTCTAAAACCCCCAAATCTGGTATCTAGCTAGTTGGAATGTAGTCTTTGACTTTACTAAAGCAGTTTTCACATACAGAAGCATAGTTTTTTTGACTACTGCTTTGTCACACCTGCTTTGAGGTAGTATGCAGTGAGGTCGCAGTTAGCAGTTCTAAGTGTAATTTTCATGCATTGTACACAGATTCAACAGGCTTCTGGTTTTCCTTGCTAACCAAACTTCCAAACTCATTAATTTGGTGCCAGCCTAACACCTCTATGTGCATGTTCACCACCTCTTGTTCTGCATGCGTTTCGGTGCATCGCCTCTCTGTTGCTTGTCTGCCATGTGTCTGCAATGTTGTCTACCATTCCCCATCTGGTTGTTTGGTAACATTTTGTGAAAGGTTTGCATGGCTGTAGGGTGAAAATGTTTATGTAAACATATATCGTATTTCCAATTAAGGAAAGTGCAAAATAAAGAGCGGAAAAAAAACCCCCAACCATTATTTAAGTTCTACAGGCACCCAGATTTTGATCTTCATAACGCAAGTTTTTTTAGCTGGTAGTTTTTCAGACATGTATCTAATTGGTATCCAAGCATAATTAACAGGAAAAGCTGATAAAAAGCAACTGATTTCTGTGGGCATGCATCTAACTATGCAGCATCAGCATTTTTTGGCTGGGCTGGTAGTTTGAAACTCATGAACAAGCAAAAGAAAAGTATGGATCAGAACCCTGGGCAATTAATTAACTTAATGATAAAAGTGAAGATGCTGTTGCTGCTCCAGAAGATGTGGCCTGTTTTGTTACACTTTTGCTTAAATCTAGCAGTGGATTTCAGTCACTCTGGATCACTAACGTCTGTTCCTCTGGATGGGTTATTACTGGGTTGTGATTTGCTTGTACAAGCAAGCTGCCAGATGAGGGTACGAGAGTACCTACAGCTGCTTCTGTCAATGCTGTGCTGTGGAAGTAGGAGACTTGCGTGTAATGATTATGATCTTGTAATGAAAAGGAAAGCATGGTATGTTGTGCATGTTTGTATGTCGAAGTTCTGCAAATCCAAGCAGTTGTGTGGGTTGTGTTTTTCATGTTTTTCCATGTTCAGTTCCCCTTAGTAAGCAGTGGGTGATGCCCAGCTCCTCATCATGATAGTTCCTTAATTGGATGGACTTCAGAATGCAGTTCTTGAAGTTTTAACCAAGGCCACATCACTGCTACTGAATCTGTGTGAACTGCTGCCATTCGCCTCGCCCAGCTGTTAGGCTCGTCTTTGCCCACAGCCCTTGTGCGGCTGACCAGGAGGTGGGAGGTAGTCGGCTGCCCAAGCCCTGCAGGGACGCGCCGCCAGGTTCCTGCTGTACGCAGCTCTTGCTGTACTTCAGAGCTCCGTCCTGGTTTGCTCATCAGCACAAATATATTGCTATGGTCGCCTTTACAGGGAAACTAATGGCTTTAGGTAGCAAGAGTTAATACCGTGTATGCTGTAGACTAGTACTGGTAACTGGAACAGCATTCCTGTATGCCGCTTACAGAAGTGTGGGTATGGTATAGTAGTGAAGTGGTGGAAAAGTTAAAAAACATAGAGACTGTGCTTATGTAGCTTGGTATGCAAGGGCTGTTTGAAAAAATAAGAGCTCTAACTGAAAGTGGCCTCATCAAACTCTTTCCCATTTAGCTGTGGTACCTGTCAGTTCGCTGCTCTGGTGGCTTTAAATTTGGACTTGGCAAAAATGTTTTTTCTGATCAACCCCTCTCTATATCTGTACAGACATAATGGAGTTAATATCTGGTAGTAAAGATTAAAGAGTGACTTCTGGGAGCCTTTTAATGAAGAATAGTCTGAGCAGCATATGTTACTACCTCAAACTTATTCTAAGCTCTTGGTTACGTTACCTACTAATAACTTGTGGACTTGATTTGAGATGTAAGTCATACAGCATGGCAAGTGGTACTTCCAGAAGTAGCATTTCAGAAAAAGTGTCTGCTTTAGTCTTTACACAATTTGTTTGCAGGGTAGGAGAGGGTAGAATTGTGGGGGTTTGGAGGCAGGGTGGTTGTAATTGTTTAGGGGAGAAAAAAAATGATTTTCTGTCTAAAACTATTAGAAAAACATCACATGGTTTTGTATCAGGCTAGAACAAAGCATGTGGCATGTGCAAACAAAGCAGTTTAATTAAACATGTTTTTCTGTTGCCACTAGAAATGTGTGGGCCTTAGATTGAAATTATCAGAGGAAAATACCCAAATTTGGGAGATATGCTCATGCAAAGGTCAGTATCCAATCTGGCATTCCTATTTTCAGCCCACCTGTTCGAAATGCGAGGTGATATTTAAAAGTTGTTGGTTTCTACTATAGTAAATATGTTTTTTGTGGTGGCTGGATGCTGGAGGATTATATAAATCAAGTGACATCCACATGCTGTATCAGTAGTTTCCTACCGAAGGAAAGCATGTCTCATGTGGATAAACTTCAGCCTTCTGCTGTTGGGAGCAGGTTACCATCGCGTAGCCACCTCACTTGCTGGCTGAGGAACAATTGTTGTAAAAGTGTTCAAGAGCTTCAGACAGCTTATCATCTAGGAGAAGGCTCAGTAAACTTAAACTTTGCTTTCCATTCCTGTGAACAAGCATCTTTCCTGAATAAAAAGGAACATGGCTTTGAAGTGCAGGAAGAGCTTATTAATTGAAACAAACTGAAGTTTTAGGGCTCTTTCACTTACTGGGAGAAGGGGGCTGGGGACCCACGCAGGAGAGATCTGAATTATGGCAGGTAGAATGCAGAATATTGTAATATATCTTAAAACATCACTTGGAAAAAACCAAAACAAAACAAAACAAAAAAAAAACCAAAACAAAAAACTGAATGTGCATTTTCTTGATGGATTTTTTTGCGTGTGCTACAATAAATGGTTATACTGAGGATGCACAAGTTTGTGTTTTGTTTTGTTTTTTCTAATTTTATGATTTTTTTCATGAGGCTCAAAAACCAAAACCCAAGGAGTAGAAGTCAAGCAGTAGGACAGAGTAGAGTGGTGGAGAGAGACAGTCATTCTGGATCTGAAAGATGAGATGAAACATCTTCATTCTTCCAGTCAAGGACAAAGCTGTAAATCCATTGTAAAGATGAACCAAAGGCAGCTGGGAAGGACGAGGCGTGCCTGAAGTGGCCACTTACGCTGCATCGCCCCTGCCCTGCGCTCAGCTCCGGCTGCGTGTTCCCTGGCTGAGCGTGCAGCTATTCTGCAATTCAAGAGCAGACGTCTTGACTGACGGGCCGCGTGTTTATCCCGTGGGAGCCTGGCTAGATGGGTTTGTTTCAGTTGTGAAGAGCAGCGGTGAAAAATACATTGTTGATTCTTCAGCAGTGCTGAGAGACTGTTGATCTCCATTGATAAGAGGCTGGAAAAGGTTGAGAGCTGCCTTTTACGTTTTTAAAAGGCTCTCTTCAGATTTTACCCTCAAGTCTGAGATACAAGGTAGCAGTATGTAAAAATGTTGACAACAAAGTCAACTCCAGCATTAATAAAAATCCCATCACTGAAAAATGTGGCATGCCATGTTTGTGTGGAAGGTATCATCTTTCCAGTCTGAGAAGTAGGTGGTATTGCCTTAGTCTGGAGGGGGTCATACCGACCTCTCTGTCCTCGACCCCTGAGGCATCCAGCTTTTTGTAAAATCTTACAATGTATTAAGTCTAGAGTGGGTTAAAAGATGGCAATGTGATTTTCCAAAGTCCTTGACTTTGTAGTTGGATTTTAGTGAGAGAGTTTGAACCTTTAAAGGAACATTCTCAAATTACAGTAGTAAGTTTAACTAGTTCTGCAATCTCTTAAGTCAATAAATCTCTGAAACACAGTTGCAATAAAGCCAAAGATATTAAATAGTGTGAAGTCCTAGTTCTTCACGAGGGACAACTCCCCGAGTGCTGACAGCTGGACTTGTAATCGCAGGCCCATATGCGTTCCCTGTGTTTTCCCCGGTGACTTCATTCCTATAACCAGACGAGGCCAATTCAGTGTGGATGTATGCATTAGCAGCATGTTTTGGGAAAGTATGTTTAAATATTTTTTCAGTAGTCTCACATCAGATTTGATCCGAATATTTCAATTGCAGATGATGAAGAAAGAGACCTACAAAATGACCTCGTTGATTATGGCAAGCCACGCTTCAGTGATGGTGTTCTTTAAGGCCTGAATTAAGCAGGAAATGTGGATGAGAAGAGATCTCAACTGAGGAACTTGAAGTGCTGCAAAACTGAACCATTTCTACTTCGCTGTTTCTTACTTTAAAGGAAGCTGATAATTAAAAGTGATGAGTATACTCTAAGTCAGCAAAGTAACAGAAGGAAACAGTTCTGTACATATGTACATAGTTGTACTATTGCAAATTGTATTAAAACTACATTTTTGTTGTTACATTGAGCCAATTACTTAGACTGTACCTTATCTGTAATAATCTTTACATTTAAAACCGATATTATAAATACGGGCTGAATTGTTTCTGCAATTTAGAAAACTTTGTAAACTGGAGAACTTGTACAGTTTGTATCTCATGTAACAAAGACACTGTGGAAACAATGTACAGCCAAAGGACTCCTTTTCTACAGTAATATGTGTGTGAGCAAAAATACTCCTGCTTATCTCATGAGTGCTGTGGTTTTGTATTTTGCAGGTGAGCTATCAGTTGAGAATGAAAACTGAATGTTTAAAAAATTGCTCCTTCCTTAATGTAACTGAGGAAAGGCTATGACAGTCTTTGGAAGCAAGTACCATTTTAATTCTCGTATACATTGACCAAATCTCGTAGCTAGAGCTGGAAATCGGTGACATTAGAATTTTAATAATTTGATACATCCTGAAAAAGTTGTGTAACCAATAGCATATTTTAAAAGATAATATAAATAATTCAGCACAGCTTGTAGGAAATCTTTGTGTATGTGTTAAAGAGAGCAAGTGTGTTAGTGAGAAACAGAGAAGCCTGCATCAGCTTTGTAGGAACCTTCATGGAAGGGACAACCCTTACCCTCGGTAAATACGTTGCAGGCACTGTTTTACTGTCTCAAGAGCACCCATCCTGTGTTGCAGTCACTCAAGTTAATTTACAACTTAATACTTTGATATAAATCTCTAAACATCTGCCACGTTCCATGTTTTGATTTTTCTATACCGGAAGGTTTGTAAGTTAGATACTTTTTGTATTCTGTGTTTAAGCACTTTCTGAATTTTATGGAAATGATTCTGTTGATCTACAGTAGTGGAAATTAAGGTTATTAACCCAACCTGCTTCTCCAAAAGGGCTACTGTGAAAAGAAATTATAGGGCCTATGACATGGGTGATTGTACTTTATCTCTGTACTCAGGTTCCAATTTGAAATAACGGTCAAGGTTTGCTCGATGCCAATTCTGTGAACCTTTTAAATAATTTCAACGGTCATACAATTTGGGGTTTTTTTTGGCTACAGGGATCTTCTACTAATCAGTCTTAAATATAAAAGAAATAAAAATTTCAGATGCTGGCAATGTATCTCAAGGCGTTTTTCTGTTTAAGGCTTGAGCTCTTCATTCCATACTTCTGGGAGGCAGCTGGGGGGAGTAGCCCTTTGCATGGTGTGATGTACTTTCAGTTGAAAATAAAATACTGGACCTGCTCAGAATTAGATACCATACTAATACCACACAATAAGTATAAACTTGTATCAGGATTCTAAGGCTAGCAGTCTTCAGTAAATACTGTATTTAAGCACCACAATTTTTTGTTTGTCTTAAAATGTAATTTCACCCTGAATTAGGTGTTGATTCTTCTAATGAAAGCAACGTTTATGGGTTCTAATAAATTAAGTTGTTTAAAGTATGCGAGGCTTCTGGTTTTTGGTTTTTTTGTTTTTTTTATCTTTGACTTTTTAAAATTGGATTAACTTGAGGTTTCACAGAAACGGAGGTATTTTGACGTATCAGCAGTGGTTACAGCTGTTTCATAAAGGCCAACTCTGGGGACAGTGACTGAGGTGAGGAACTTGCTAGGTCCCTTACAGCTTGTTCCTGTCATGTGCAGGGCAGGGTGCTCCCTGGGTGTTCCTAAGACAACAGTCTGCTTCGACGCCAGTACCTGTGCGCTCCCTGGGAACATGCACAGCCACACAGGCAACGCATTTTGAGCTGCTCTTATGGGTATGTAAGAATACCTTGGTAGCATCATCAAAGTCTTCCTCAAGTCTGCCAGTGTGTAACCTCTGGCGCTGTAGAAAAGCTGCTTTGGCCGATCCTATCTGGGGTGCGTGTGCTAGACCCACTGCCTTCCACCCCTTGAAGCCTGAAAGACTTCTGGTCAAACACACACGATACTGAGAAGGTGCATGAGGTGAAGTTTACGACAAATGCGCTGCCCTTTGATAAATGCCTACATAGATGCTCTTGCACAGAAGTCGGTAACTTTCTTAACCTGGCTCACAGTGAGGAATAGCTGCTGCGGGGCAGGTGCTGATGTTCACTCCCAGCTCGGTCGTCGATACATTCATTGCTATACCCTGACCTTTCTTTCCCAGTGCGGTGGGGAGAACATAATCAAATTTTGGTTTAGCTTCTTGTCTTCTAGAATGTTAAACCATTTCATGTTATTTCTTTTAATCTGTACAAGTGTGGTGCTTTTGAAATCAACAGACCAAAAAAACCCCCTTCTATACCAAAAGCAGAATGTTCTGGTAGTGCTCAGGGACTGCTTTAGTATGTTTACCATCTTGAGTGAGATGGTCAATGATGTGAAGGATTCCTTACTGTGCTTCTGTTCATTCTGATTTTCCCTGTAACCTGGTTACTTCTGTATGTGATACAGAATGATACTATCTGGTATTTCTAGACAAAATTATTAGATAACTGATGTTGGGAAATAGGTGAATTTTATAACTATAGTCTTGCTACAACTATTATATGCATAATCAATTTCTTAGTATGTGTAACTTTCCTTGTATGCCACAGGCTGTCTCTTACTTTACATTTAGAACAGTCCCGTGTTAAAGATTCTTTAGGTCTAATGATAGTAAAAATTAAAACAATATTCATCCTAGCTTTCAATGCCTTGCTAAACCATCACCGTTTAATTGCTATATTGGTTACCTCACTTCTGCCATGAATTGGTCTGGAAGGGACCACAGAAAGCTCATGATACACTCCTGCCTTAGTTACAGGTTAAAATTCGTTAGGCAAGATGAGAAAAATGAGTATTTTTCATACTATTTGAAGAAGATGGTAAAATGGCAAGAGACCAGCCCAGATGGACATTTGGTCTCAACCAGTACGCTTACTTCTGGAGTCTTCTGTTCTATCCCTTGAGAAATTGATAGTGTTTTATGGCTTACTTCATAATCAACCAAGGAAGGGGGAAACGCAGAGTTATGAAGGACACAAGTGTCTGTCTTGGAAGAAAATTTCATCTCTGGTTTGGTTGGTGTCTCCTTGGCAGAACGAGCAGTGCTGCCACTGTCGCACCCACAGCACTCGAGTTTTGACAACAGGCAAATGCTACCAGTTCCCTTTTGCTATTCCAAAAGTGCTGGGAGACTCCGACAGCAAGCCATAGCCACGAACTGTAGGCTTGTTTTGCCTCTATATTTTGAGAAAATATTTGGCTTAAGTATAGCCCATATAGAAACACAGTTTGATCTTAGTGGGTATCCTTTTAAGGAATCTAATTTAGGTCACTAAGCACTTTACCCTTCATTATTTAGTGATCCAATGTTTAAAGAATTTTATTTCTAAGGGGAATTGTTCTGTCAAACAAATTCCACTTTAGCGAAGGAAAAAAAAAAGTCTGTGTTATTTTGGGAAACGGCCAATGTTTTATAGCAATGTTCCTTGCTTGTTTGTTTGTAGGTGGCTTTGTTACAGCTGTTTCCTGAGCCATCTCCCCTCTCACACCCATGTGGCTCCTGCTGCTTCCTCCACCCCACCAGTCAATCCTGTGCCACCTTCTCCTTCCCATTTCTCCTCCAGGCCTGCAGTTCTGCCTCACCACCCTCCTCCTCCTCACGCAACGCCAGCAGTCCCTTCTAGACTGTGTTCACACTGGGTTCTTCCTGCACAGCCCTGCCTTGCAGGGAAACTCCGCAGCTCTGGTGGTGGTGCCTTCTCTCTTTCTCGAACCAAGCTTCCTCCGTCGCTGCAGACCTGCAGCACCTTCTCTCCCTCTCCGTGCCTCACTTCCAACAGCCCTTCACCTCCCTTCTAGAGGACCTGGGATATTTGATTCACAGTGAAGAAAGGCTTGAGCTAGAAAATAAATGTCTGAATAATCAACCTGAAGATGCAAGACAACAAATAGCTTTTTTCAGGAATTTCTGGAGCTTCTTGTCCTCAATGTCATGTGAGATTTGTTCTTCGTACAATACCCTGAGAAGCAACAGGTCCTGCTAGTTTAATCCTATTTTTTAATGCTGTAGCAATGCTGAACTGGGGTAACTACTTTTGCTCTAAGTAGGCTATTCCTAAAGCAAATGTCCCCAAAGGCAAACAAAGTAGCCCAAAAAATGGGGCTTGCTTCATTTTTACATGCTGCTAAAGATTAGAGACTCACAAATTATCAGTTTAGTGTTTCATAAGCCACTTTATATTTATTTTTAAAAAGCACAGTTTGCCAGCTAGCTGAAATCTGTAGTTCTCATCCAATGCATATTTCACCTCTCTTGAGGAAGGTGGAGGCCTAAAGAGGTGATAACACTGTGCTTGCCTTCAAGTACGTAGAAGAGCACATGCTGAGCACAATGCAATAAATGCATGTTTTTCTAATAAAGTTCTATCAAACACTAGCTCACTTTTTAGAAGCATTAATTTAAAATATTAATCACTGATCTGCTGAGCCGCATGACTATACCTAATATATTCAAAAGGCAGGTTCTGTTCAGCACCACTGTTAGTGTTTATGAGTAAAAATGACTAACCTATCTTGATTTTGTTTTTTAAAATGTAATTTTGAAATCCCTATGCCATTTCTGCTGAGCCAATACCTGTTTCCATGGAAATAGCAGCATACAGAACGTTGACATATTTCAGAGGGAGCGAGCTACTTAAACATCTGCTTCCCTGAAACCACCAGCTAGACTTTAAAATAAAACTGGCTCTCACATTTGGTGGAACTGGTTTACAAGAAAAATCAAACAAAGCATCTTTACATGACAGACCAGCCCAGATTTTTTTAAACAATACATCCAGATAGCTAAAGCAGCACGCAGCTCACTGAATTCTTGTTTCAAGGCTCGTGTTATAAATAATCTACATGGCAACGCATTTAAGGAGTAGTCTCTTGAATAAAAGCAGCAATTAGGACCAACAAGTCTTTTCGTACCTTTTCATCCAATTTTCATATACACTTTTAAAAGCGTCACTTCACCTTACAATTCTGCATTGCTAAGATGTCACTGGTAAGAAAATTTTTAAGTGTGCTAAAGATGAGCACCTACTTCTCACCAAAGCCTAACTTCCAGCCATGTTGGTGTGAAAAAGCCAGTATTTAAAACAGCAATTGCTTTAGCCAGCCAGGCACACTGCCCTTCTAGAACCCATGTTAGCTGAATTTTAATACAATTCTTTAAACTGGAAGGAAAAAAGGTTAAAAAAAAGAAAAAAAGAAAAAAAGCATCAGCTGATAAAAGGGGTAGAACATACTTTATTTTGACTGTACCAGAAAACTGTAATTATTTCAGTTACTCCATTTTTTCTAGAATGATTTCTGATTAGTTCATTCTTTTCCCTACACTTACTTTTTAAGTCCATAAAGAGTAACAGCTCCACCCTAACATAACCCTGCAAACACATACCAAACTGGGTGAAATATATTTATTGAAAAATGGGCTTCCTACTGACTTGAGATTAAAGGGAAAAAGAAAAAGCACTATACAAAAGCAACATGAAAAATCTGTTCTTATGTTTTCCCCCAATCTACATCTGAGCAACCTGTATTAACTTGCAAGACACCAGTGGCCAAGAGCTTCGTTCTTTCTCAGAGACATCGTGTATTTTGAAAAGTGGAAAACATTTAATTTTTACAAGGTTGAAAAAAATAGTACATTTGGAGTAAAAAAGACCTTTGCTGACAAACCTTGATTTCTCCCTCTGCCTCCAATTTTTCTTCGTCATCCGTGTCCTGTCGTCCTCCCCACCCCCCCACCCCCCCCGCCTTAAATTAGCTTTTCCCCTGCTAGAGGACAGCATGCCTAAAGAACATCAGACTCATCCCTTGACCAAAGCCAGAATTAACTGCTCCCTCTTTGTTGTGCTCATCCACTAAGTGTCTTCAACCATGCTAGAAACCTTAGGGATAAAAATTAGAATAGCCTTTAAAAAAGTAAAGCTTGGAAATCTTATCTGGCAAAAGGTACAGAAATTGCCGTTTTATGAAAACATTAAACAGCATATGATACAACATTTTTGACCCAATTTAAGTGTTAAGAACCATGGTTGTTGACATTAATTATTATAACAGAAAGGTCATATACTTCTTGCTTCGTAAGTTACGCATTCTTACTGCTTCCTTTCTGGCATGTTGTCTAGATACATAGCTCTGTATGCAAGGATAAGAGAGGGATTATTCCTGAGCATGCAGAATTTCATCTGCTAATAATCTTCACAGAAAACTTACGAAATTGGACAACAGAACAGATTATCTTGGGCTGTGTCTAACAAACATTTTTTCAAATGCTAAATATACTCCCATTTAAAGTTGTGATTAAGTACACAGAAAATACACTTGCATCAAGAGACTCACTTTTTGGTTATCTGAAAAAAATACTTTTGAAACATAAGGAACATCCTAACGTAATAAATTTTCCTTTTGAATTTATGCTTTGGAAGTAACTGCCACAACATCTGAATCACTGTCAGGGCTAGCAGTGACTACACACATAATTTGAATTATCCAAATCATTTTGCAATACATCATGATATTGCAACAGTTTTATTAAGGGGTAACCCAGAGACTTGATTCCCCGTTTCATTCCCTACACTTGATTTTTCAATCTACTAATCAAAATTATACTTAAAGTTGCAATAAAATGGAAACCTAGTTATCTGGAGAACAGAAGACACACACACACAGAGTAACTCTGTTAGCAGCACTAAGCTAATTTCTGGTACAAAGGCTTTGATTCATACTACTCAACTTTAGGCACTTGCAAGGATCATTTGTGAAGTGTCTAATTGTTCTGGGTTTCTTATTACAGTTCATGGAAAGGACCAGCCTTCTCCAAATGGAGATTCAACTCTCTCCTGTTCTGCATGGAATACGTGAGTGAGGGGCTCCCAATTCAGACATCTAGGCTAAGTGTCTGAAGTGAGGAGGGATGAATCCAGCGAAGTGAACGGTTGAACCCATTCAGATCTTGTTTTAGTAAGATCATTTTGTTGGGCACCAGTTATGATATCCTCAGTAAGGCCATCCAGCAAACCAATTTCCATCGAAGAAATGTATACATACTTCAACATGAGAAGCACAAGAAGTATTTATCTTCTGAACACGTACAAATATTTGGAAGTTTTCCATGTAACTCAAGCCTTTTCTACTTCCTTCTTGTGCCATTTCAAAAGCCAGGTACAGTTAACTAGCGCTGTGACTGCCAGGTCCCAGTAGACAGCATAAGCACCTACTGCATCTCCATGCTGGCTGAAGTTGGTCTGATGTCAACCGAGAACTTTTAGGGTGGGTGAAACGAGTGTTCAGAAAGGCCTGCAGGAATTCCTTTGTCTCCAAAACTTACTAGAACTATGAAAGCTGCCTGGGTTAAATAAAGTGAGCAACTGTTACACATGGTACTTGGAGTAAAGGTATAACAACTGCTGGCCCAACAGCAGACATATGGATGTCTTCATTCTTTAGGGACAAGAGGCAAACCCCAGATTCTGGCATCCAGTAGAATACGGGGGTAATTATAACACAGACTGTGGCAGCAGGGTTATTGGAAGAATTGCTTTGGATGTATTGTGAATTATCTGCATCCATTTAAACACGGTAATCTCTACCATTTTTTTAATTAAAGAGTAACAACACTTTCCAGCTTCAAAGCACAGTACAGATATAAACTAATTAACATATAACAACTGTGCGAGGAAGTTTAGTAAAATAATGAATTCCTCAAACACTGAGAGCTGATACCATATCAAAGACCAAGAAAATTCTTGCAATTGTCCCATTTCCTAAAGATTTCAAATGCAAAATTACAAGAGAACAAAACACCTATATACTTTGCATAAATAACCAAACTTTAAAAACCCTAATTATGAAAGGCTATACTTTAAAAGCACTCACAAGTCCATGTAAATGAATGGTGCGATGCCAAAAACATTTTGCCCAAGGTTAAACCAAGAAAATACATATTCTTAAGTCATTTTTGATCAGCAAGTGATTGCAGTACTTTGTTTTTATGCCCAGCCCTGAAGAGAAATCTGACTTGAAGAGACATTAGCATACAAATGGGATATGAACTTTCAAAGCTTATGCAACTGTTACTCCATTACAGACAGCTCAAATCAATTAGGTTGTTAAAAATCAGAGAATAAATCTTTGTTTCAGTTTAAAATGTGAGTACTCCCTTATACCTCAGAGACATACATGAAATTTGAAGCTGGTAAAAATTCAGCTTGTTGAGAAGGGGGGAAAAAAAAACCCAACCAGAATTCACTTAATGTTCTCTCTGCCACTGTTATTTTCCTTCCTCCCCTCCTCCCTACTTCAATGTTCCTTTCCCTCTCTCCCCCCCCCCAAAAAGGGGATGGAGAGAAGGAGACAAAGTTTTCCTCTTAAGACAATTTGATTCAGTCTTCAAACCTAGTAAGTGTGAAATTAGAGGGGTGTTTCAGTCTTCAAACCTAGTAAGTGTGAAATTAGAGGAGTGTTTATCCTGCTTACTGGGAAAAAACTCAGCATAGCCATGACTACATAAATTCCAAGTACCTCTGTAATGAACAGAAGGAAAACAATTAAGAGTAAGCCAAAGACTTTGCTGCCAAGACTGAAGGATGATTTCAACAAGTATGAGAAATGCAGGCACCTACAACTAACAGTCAAAGAAGTAACTCCATTTATTTTAGTTAGTTCCAACTGTCCAGTTTTGTAGGTTTTCAGTAAACAGGTTTTGCCAAAGCTTTCTCAAAGTTAACATGGATCCCACAAAAGCTAAGACTCAGTGATGAACCTATTTTAAACATCTGGAAACCAAACAAACTGATGGATAGTATCTCACCAAAAGGTAAAAAAAGGCTCAATATGAAAAAAATTAAAAATAACCACATATTTCAGAATTTTAATAGCTGCGAAGAGCATTCTGCTTAAAATACTTTGAAGACTAAAGTGACAAGATGAAAACAGATACTAATGGTGTATGTATTTTATTAAATGTTATCATTTTACATTTTCATATAGACAAAAATCATGAACAGTGAAAAATCCAAAGCCTGCAGAACAAAAGATCTCTTGTAAGCAAGTATTTTGCAACAGGACATTAAATGTTTTCAGTGAATCACAGCATGATTTGCCTGGAAAATACACAAGGTTGACTAGACTTTACACACGTGATCATGCACTTCTGCTTCAGTTTAACATTAATACATGCAGTAGACCTTCTGTATAAACAATTTTTGAAAAGACAGTTAAAAATGCTATATTAAATCTCCCCCTCTGCCCCCAATTCAATGTATGACCTGCCAGAGGCCAAACCAATACTAAAAGAGAAAGAGGAGCCAGGTCTTTATCTGTCACTTTATGGTACATCTACTAATCAGGCACTTTTCTGCACACGTAACCATTTACTGCTCACTTCAAACTCTCATCGATTTGCCTGAACAAATATGTGTGGTGTGTACTTGTGGTATGTGGAGAACTCACCTCCACTCCACAAGTTCACTCTTCCCTGAATATCTTACAGCAACTAAAGAATGTACATACTTGCACACACCCCAACAAAGCATGAAAAAGGTGATTTCTTCAACTCCCACATGCCACAAGAAAAGCCCAAATTTTATTTGAACTCACGACATTTTATTACCCTAAAACTGTGTTTCTCGGGTAGCAACAATAAAATTGTTAGTACAAGCAGTCCCTTATTAAGCTTGCTCAAAATGTGGTGTGCATTATCAACATTGGTTGCATATCCTCAAAACAGTGAATCAACAAAACTGCTTCACGGCTGTCAAAATGTTCTTACATGTTCCCAAGGCAAAGAAATATATGTAATGGAGCATATAAAAGGTTTTCTTCTATATAAATGTATTTAATGCCACTATTTTGTTTGCATATTGGAGAAAAGCTGGATCAAAAAATGCTGTTTTACTTGATGCAAGGTTTTTGAGGTCCTGAGTTCTTAGCAGAATCCATTTCACTGTTCAACACCAAACTCTGAGGAAATTTTGTATCTGACAGCTTTCTGCTTTATCTGTATTATGGAAAATTTCAGCATGCCATAAATCTAGCTGTCAATTGCAATCCTTATTCCAGGATATATATGGAACTTTAAGTAACCTGGGACCCAAGTATGCTAACTTTAAGTTAAACTTTAAGTAACTTGGGACCCTTCTTTGAGAAGAAAGACCAGAATATTGAATAGGAACAAAACTCTTGCTGGAATAAACTACAAAATATGATATTGGGTGCTTTATATCACTGCAGAGAAACAGCACAGTGTTCTGCATTAGCTAGAACTTTCTAGCTGACTCTAGGACTAAGGAGACCATATTTCTCTAGTACAGCACTGGTTTAAATAAAATAGAAAACAAACAAACAAACAATTGGGGACATATATACCTATTTACTAGAATGCAGTGGAATTTTCAAGCCAGCTAGAAACAGGGTTATGATATTTATGCAAAAACTTCATGCCAATATAGAAACCATAATACTCTTAATTCCTCAACCCGTATCAAACTCTCCCCATGTAGCCACAATGGGATTGCTAGTATGGATACTCAACAGTTTAACTTCCTAAAACTGGACTTGACCACTTGTGGATGTGTATTTCTATCCCTGGAGGACTGTTTTATGACAATCTTCAATGATGCACTGTGCTAGATCAAACATACATAAAGATTCATTTAAATTTGCGCTTGCGTTTGTTTCTGTAAGGGGATACAGTACCATACGAATTCTGATTCCTGTCAGCTGAAGTGTCAGCAGCGAGAACAGCAAGTCTATAGCTGTTCCTGGACAGACAGATTGGATCACAGACGTCTAGGCATGAAGGAGCAAGCATAGCCTGGTAGCTGCTTCTCATTTAAGTCAAGTGCATGGCTGTTTACCTATTAAGCAAAACTTATTCCCGTCAGATAAGCAAAAGAAACAACAATTACTGGAAAAAGGTAATTTTAAAAATATAAACCCAAACAAGAATTGTTTATAAAATAACTATCTCTCAGGCAAAAAAACCCTAGATTGAACTGCTGTGCTCAGAGTACCAAGTGGTATCCGCAAAGATGCTGAAATACTAGAGGGAAGCTAAAGGAAGACCCTCCCCCAAAAATTATCCAGGGAATTAAACTCTTTCCCCCTGAAAAAGAAAAGCCCACAAGGCAAGATTCGGGATTTTAGCTTATGAGACAAAATTCTGAGGGATGATCTGATCCCTACACATGGGTCCTGACACATGAAAGAGGAACTCCAGCAGTGCATGACTTTTGAATCTTCCTGAGAAGTGTTAGATGCAATAGCAGGAAGTTAAAGTCAAACCCAAAATGAAATACAAACCCTAACTGCAGATACTTGAAACAGCTTACCAAGAGAAACTGGTGGACTCACCAATACTTAATGTCTACAACAAACAGGGAAGTCACTCCGAAGCATGTAATTTTAAATAAGCATATAAACACAAAGCTAATGGATCAGCAAGACAGAAAAAAAAGACTTGGGAAGAAATCATAAAATATGAAGAATGGCCTTTCAAACGAACATTCAGAGTATAACATTTCAAGAATGTGTAATATTCTGGCAACTACATGGTTTTTTCCTTCAGTTGCTCTATAAAGTGAAGAAAACATGCACCTAGAATATCTCAGTCTGACAGTGCCTGAAATCCACTGTCAGGGGAAAAACATGCAGCTGCCAATACATGAGCCTTTTCTTTGAATCGAATACACATTCAAAGCTTCTAATGCTTCACGTGTACGTAGGCAGACATGGCATTATTTAGCATTTTTACATTTTACACACACTGGGAGCTAATGCTCTTTTCATGGTATACATTATAATGTGGGGAACAGGTTACAGCAGGTGGACCTTTGAACTTTTGCCTTCACAGCAATGTCAATTAGCAATATGATTTTACATATTCCCACCTGACATACGGCAAAGCTCACAATCCTGCTGCTCCAATACCCCCTCCCTACCACAGCTCAGAATCAGGTAACTCAAGGACAGCACAAGACCACTGTGGAAGACACATTTTAATATTCTGTAACACCGAAAAGTACAGTTCTCATTCCCATACAGATTAGTTTGAACCCTGAGTCATATGCTTTAATCTCTCTTCTAAATGTTTTTTTGGCTTTCATTATAAAGGCACTAGACCGTTTTGGTATTCATACAAATATCTGCTTGCTTTGAATCCTGCTGAATGATTTCCTCTGGCAGCTAGTTTCATTCTAATTACATGGTCTGAAAAAGTATTTCCACCTACCATTTTTCAAAACTCCCACTTTCTAAGTATCAGTGAATGTCCTTTTGGGCTTGTACGATGAGACATCACAAAGTTATCCTGCCATACTAGTTCCTCTTAATGGACTGACAAACAATCTTAATTAAGTTTTAACATGTCCAAGCTATCCTTTTTCACAGCTGATCATACAAAAAATATTCAAGTACTATGGTTAATGAGTGTGTTTAGAAATACTTTAATGCTCTAAAGGAATATGGCTATTTGTTCTGAATGAGGACTACACTGTTTCCACTGCCTTTTTATGACCACTCTTAAAAAACTATGGTAAAATTAGCTTTATAATCTCTTCTGCTAAAGAATACTAGAGTTCTGTGATAGAATTCTAAAACAAATCTTGGCTTCATAGCAGCAGATGTGGTTCGGTTTAACAAGCTAATAAATGTTTTAAGTGACTAGAGAGCTGGGACTTTTATAATATGATCCAGGTTTAAAAGCTAAGAAAGAAGTCAACGGGTACTAGAAAAAGAAAACATACAATATCTGTGTGGGTTTCTGCCTACTGCTAAATTACAGAATGTGGATACAAGCTACTTTTGTAAAAACATTCAATTTTCAGCAATACCTTGAGAAGTTATCCCGATGTCGTAACTCAAGGGGGAGCCTACAAGAAAGCTGGAGAGGGACTTTTTACAAGGGCACGTAGTGTTAGGACAAGGGGTAATGGCTTCAAACTGGAAGAGGGGAGATTTAGATTAGATCTTGGGAAGAAATTTTTCACTATGAGGTGAGGCACTGGCCCAGGTTGCCCAGAGAAGCTGTGGCTGCCCCATGCCTGGAGGTGTTCAAGGCCAGGCTGGACGGGGCTTTGAGCAACCTGGTCTAGTGGGAGGCGTCCCTGCCCATGGCAGGGAGGTTGGACTAGATGGTCTTTATTGTTCCTTCCAACCTAAACCATGCTATGATTCTATGATATTAACCTGCAAACTGAAGAATTCCGTTTCAAAAAGTTGGTGGAAAAAAGTTAAATACGCCAAGCTCAGTAGGATACAAATTACAAATCTAACCTCGCTATGTCCTCTTATACTTTACTGCGTGAGATGGTCAAGCTGCTTCATTAAGTTGTTCGAAAACTAAAGCATGCTGCCTCCTCAATATTTCACACCGAAAGAGACTGCCTAAAAAAAAAAAAGAAGAAATAAAAAAGAGAAAGTGGAAATAAAACTTCACACTAGACTCCACAGGCATCTTAAAACAGCAACTCAAACCACAGAACTTGCACTACCCTATGCTTTGGAAACGAAGGTAAAGCTACATAAGCCGAGCAATCCGAAAACACCAGGGGCAGGTCAAGCGAGAGGGCAGCATCAGGAACACGGCCATGGCGCTCCCACCCGCGGGCGGGGAGCCAGCCTCCTATAAAAGACCAGAATGACCAGCCGAGGGGAACGCTTTAAGGCTGCCGGAAGGGAAGCGAGGCCACCCAGGCAGGGGAGGGGGCGGCCGGAGCGGCGACTGACCCGCGGCGGGGACCGAGGGCGGCCTCCCCCACTGGAGCACCCCCGGGGCGCGGCAACGGGGCCGCGGCCCCACCGTCGCCCGGAGGCCCCGCCGGCCGCCCGCCCCTCCGGCTGCAGCGGTGGCCGCGCACCGGCCGCGGCGAACCCTCCCCGGGGAGCGCGGGAAAACGCTACTCCCGCCCGCAACCGTGCCGCTT
>VFFE01007168.1:2330367-2358477 GCA_008921705.1 Burhinus oedicnemus | reverse complement strand
GTCCCGTCCCGCGCCCCAGGCGGCGGTGGGCGCCGCGGGGGCTGCGCTGTGCGCGGCGGCGGGCGGCGGGGGCGCGTCCCGGGCCGGGCCGGCTCAGGGGGCGTAGCTCCGCGGGCTTCATCCCAGCCCCTGCTACACACGGGCGGGCCATGCCCGGCGCTGGCTCCCGCGGGGCGAGCGCAGGACGCGCCTGTTGCTGGATGCTGTTGTCGCCGCGCCGGGCAGCAGCGCTGGACGTGCCTGTCACCGGCTTCGGGTGTGGGGGGGGGAAACGGACGGCGGGGGTCCGCCGCTCTGCTGCCTCCCCGGTGGATGCCGGGCACCGGCGTGACGCCGCAGGCTGCACGGGCAGGGATCCCGGGCGGCGAAAGGCTGCTGCGAAGGATGTCAGCGCGGCTGGGCAGAGGGGAATAACACCAACTTTGTCTGCTGTCACTTGTGGCGGCAGGAGCCGGGGGGAAGGCAGCCGTGATGTACCCGCCAGTAGCATGCAGGACCACCGACATCACAACCCGTTATTGGCATTCCCTGTCAATACCGGGAACACGGCATAAGATATTAGCATGTTGCATACCACATTGATTATCTGCTCACTTCTGCGTTACTAAAGAGTACTGTACAAGCCTGTTGCTCAATTTTATGGTACTTGGGAGCACAGGAGAGGACAGGTCTTATTATTTCTTTGTGACTGTTTTGGTGAGCTCTAGCCTGGGTATGCCTAGGATATTTCTTCCTCTGCAATGGTGCTTGTAGCACTTATTGTGATCCCAAGCCTATTGTTTCGGGTAGGGGTTTTTCATAGCCTTCCAGTTGCTCATGGTGCACTTTTAAAAGTAATTTTGAGATTGTAATTATTGATGTTGCCTTTCCTGATAAGTTACCACTGTCACAATACAGTAGTCCACAAAGAGGATCTCTAAGTATAACTATTACTCTGTTGCCTTGGGCCAGTCACAACCTCTTTTGCCATTTCTCCATCAGTAAAATGCGGATAATAATACCTCAGAGAGTTGTTACAAGAAGTAGTTAATGTTTGTAGAGGGCTTAAAAGACCTAAGTGTTATTAATTAAGCCCCATGACACATTAAGGTAAGAGTTAGCGAACCAGGTTTACACATGGATGAACTGAGGCAGGAAGAGATTATGATTTAGCTAGAGTAACATACTGGATCTGTGACAATAGCAG
The DNA here is from genome assembly GCA_008921705.1 of Burhinus oedicnemus. Lineage (NCBI taxonomy): Eukaryota > Metazoa > Chordata > Aves > Charadriiformes > Burhinidae > Burhinus > Burhinus oedicnemus. The sequence continues at coordinate 2,357,291 of VFFE01007168.1, read as the reverse complement.
AAAACAAGTTGTAACTACTTCACGCTGTAGGCACAAGCAAGCAGTTCTATATAACAGATATGCTTCCAAGATTATTTGCCCCTCCCTCACCCCCCTTCCAATTTCAGGCTTTTCTACTTTAGGAGGTTTTGCCTGTGTGACTTCCAGTTGACTGGATAGCACTAAGGACGCTTGTAGCTTGCCCACTTAAAAGTGTTTCAGCAGTTTTCATAACAAGATATATGTTCTAGGATGCAAGCCAAATCCCGACTTAAATTCCATAAAACATTCTCCACTTTTCCCCTGAAAACATTGTGTGGAACTTGGTTAAGACTTGATCCCATTCCAGTCAGTGGAGTGTGCACTAAAGCTGACATTCCTGTTTCATCTAAGAAAGTTCTTTCATTAAAGAAAAAAATCTCTTGTCAGTCTGTCCCAGAGATTTAATGGTACAGTTAGATCATTTTTCTAAAGATGTAAACATTCCACGTATGCTGGAGCTGTACATGCATTTTCATAATTTAAAGGTAATTTTCCATCTTCAGACTTCCACCGCAGGTGTTGATAACTTCTTTCTACCATGTTGATTCCCCAGCACACTGATGTGACACTATTGCAAGCTGAATAGCATTAAGCAGTTAAAAAAAGTCTACGAATTCAAAAGGAAACTTAGTCTTCATCTTACAAAGTTTCTCCATACTATATTGGCTTTTATTTTCTTTGATCGCTTGTAACGCTGCTGAGGTTGACACCAACAAAAAGTGTTTGCAGAAAACTTTTAAGAATCACATTTTCTCTTTTGACAGTTTTCTGTGCAAATATTTCGTTCCCATGGAAGAAACTTTTTCATAGGTGTAAGTGGAGTAGTAACTCTGAGTACTTGCACATTTTTGTGAGAACCAGTACTGAAAGTCAAACTGAACTATTTTGGCAAGAGCTTGCAAGAAAATCTTGAGCAGGGGGGTTGGACAAGATGACCTCCAGAGTTCCCTTCCAACTTCAACCATTCTGTGAGTCTCTAAAAGCAGGATGTGTCAAGTAGGATTGGAATTTGGCAGAAATTTAAAATTAATGTGCATTTCTAGACTTGTGTATACTCTGACAGAAGCTTGAGACTTCTTGCCCTTTTGAAGGAGTAACTGGAAGTTCCAGAACATCGTCATGATAATTTCAAGATCACAGCTGAAGCCAGTGTAATTGTATAACTCTGAAATTGCCTTTTTCACTTTATGGATGTGCAGCTTTTCCCTATTCAAACACAGTTCTTCCCTATCCATGTGTTTTCAGCCTGGTCTCCCTAGGGGAGCCAATTCCTGTGTATCATGGGTTTTGGACTTTGATAATGTCAGCATAGGACTATTAGGATTATTCCAGATTTAAAGAACTGTTGTCACCCCCCCACCACACTCCCCCTGTGACTGCATCCTTATTCCATACTTTTGCAGGAGCATTCCTCTCAGACAAGTGCCTTTCTGATTCATTACTGTGAATAGATCAGATATGATGGTTCTTACTCTTATTAGCCCAGAAAAAGGACTAAAGGACTAAGTCTGAATGAAATTCTTTCATTTGCTGGCAGCTTACATTACCACTAAAGTGTTGGCACCAATCTCTTGTAAATTTTAAATGGAAGATTGTTTTTCATCTATTGTATATTAAAAGTTCATTTGATGTTTATACATCCCAGTTAAATCTTCAAAAAATGCAAATATGCGCCATAAGTGCATAGCTGATTAATCAAATTCATAATGGATTACAATTTTTAGGGGGCAGACTATTTAAATTGAATCATGCTGCTCTGATCCTGTAAGGGAACAGTAAGCTCTTTACAGGCTTGTTTAAAAAGAGTAGCTGTCTCAGGCAGGGATTTTGACGGTGTCAGGCCCTACAGAGTACTTTAAACGTAGGTTAATTTGCTGAAGTGCAGTGTTAGTTGCAGCGCAGTGTATCTCTTCTGATTGCTTGGAGGAGAAACTCACATACACTGAGGTACTTGAAAGCCAGTATAACATGTTGTTTACATGTTGAGTTGCCTAGATGGCCATTATTTAGTATTTTAGAAAAATAAATATTTTACATTCACAGGTGAAGACATTTTCAATAGCACTTGAAAAATTAAGTGTGAAATCATCCACATCTAAAGCAATCAGTTTCAGCGGTTGGATAGCAGCTTCCCAGTTGGCAGTCTTAACTTTTTCTAAATAGATTACTTCCCAATCAGATCAGTTTCAGTAATTACTTTGATTAAGGTCCTCTTAACTGTGGAAAATAAGAAGTTCTTTCATCATACCCCGTGATCCAAAGAAAACACTAGTCAGGACAGTCTGATACAAGAAAATTATGAGTGTATTTTCACCTTTGCCAACACTGTCAGATGTGTGATCTGACATACATCCTTTGTTGCCTCAGTTTTCCTATCTGATGGGTTAGTATTTATGGTAATACTGAGATCTGTGGACAAGGCAATGGGAAGGAAATGTGCAGCCGCTGGTGGACAGGATTAACTCAGCAGCCGCATTGATCTCTGCTGCATTGTGACATAAAAAAATACAGCTCCCTGTGGGGAAAGTTTTATGAGAGTCCAGCCCCATCAATCAGATTTCTATGCATCTAGCTAAAAATAACCCTAAAGCCAACATTTAGGAAGCTGCCTATCTGTTACATGAGATCTAATGAAGATCCTCTGTCCACTAAGTGATGTGGATGCCAGAGTTGCATATAAAAGAGATGATGGAAATTGAAGTTATTCCTAACAGTCCTAACTCCTGTCTCAATTCAAAACTTCTTTTCGTTGGGTGAGGAATCTAGTTAGAAGGCATAAAACACTTCTAGTTTTGAATTCATAGCATTTATTGTAGCAGTGTAACTTTAAGCATAACATCATGAAAATAAGTTCAACTAAAAGGAGTTAACTCCACAGCATCTGGAAAATAAGCTATGCATACTTACTTAAAGTAGCACAATGCTAAAAACAATATCCTACTATTCATTGCCAATATACCAAGTGTAAGTAGGAGAAAAAAAACAACTAAGACTCTAAAACATTTGAATTATAATCTACCTATAAATAAATTACTCTATTTTATATATATAAACACGGTGGCAAGACAGCAGGAGTGTCATTATCAGCAGAGTAAGGCTGGGAAGGTGATACTGTAGGGCATGTTAGCATCCTTGAAGCCTCAAATGAAAGAAAAGGAACCTGTCCTTATTTAAGCTATGTTTAGGAATAGCTAATTTAAGTTAATAAATTAACAGGAACTTAGATCAAATCAGAGCAGTAGTTCTAAGCAATTTAGCTTTAGCTGCACTGATTCAGTCTAAATCAGAACTTAGTTTACTTTAGGCCATTCTAAAACACAATTGCTTTGATTTACCCTATATTTTAGGAGGTGCTAATTAGAGGAAGGTAGGTAATTCAATCTAAGGATTAGACTATACCACAAGGACTTTACTGGCACAGCAATACCAGCCTAGTTAGTGGTAAAAGCCCTACACAAAGGGGTTCCTTTTACCAGCACAAGTTGCATTTGCACTTACTAGGAGGCTTGTTACCCTAGCTATATTTGACTAAGGAAAAATAGTATTTCCCCATTTCTTTCACATTTCTAACAGGTAGTATTGTACTGGTAGAGCTTCTGGTTTAGACACAGTGTAACGTAGATTTCCTTAGTCTAGATAGAGATTCAAGGGTACTCAGTATCTTTTACTTAGTAGACAGGGGTTGAAGGTGCTAGAGCAAAGAGCCTAATACAGGTATATTTATTTCTTACCCCCTGTGGTGGGATTTTGCTCCATCCATTGTAGTTTCCTCTAGGCTTACTCTTCTGTAGTTTATATCTCATAGCTGGTGTTTTTGAACTTTTCACTATTTCAGGAAGCAGTGGGCTGACTTGAGGTAACAGCTAGGTTCTGTAGTCTCCTTTGTCCCTGCTTCTTTTTCCAATACCCTTCTCACATGAGATAACACTACCTGAGTTGCTTCTCTTCTCTCTCTTTCCCAGGAACTTCTCTCATTTTACTATCCTAAGGGAGCTCATTTAGGTGCAGCAGGCTTCCTTTTCTATGAAATAATGTGTTTGGGCTGTCATGTGATGCCTGGTCACCTGATTCAAGTCCACCTGGGAGGCAGATAAATCCTATAGGCGAGAGCTGAGTTCATTCTCTTTTGAAAACGTGGCTGACTGTGACACTGCTTGTACTGTAGTCCTGTGTATCTGTGTGTATGTCTGAGAAATGGTGAAGAATGTCTGTCAGAAGTTAAGAAATAAATAAAGAGGATAAGAGGAGGCTAGTTGTTAGTAGTAACATGGGCAACAGTTATGTTGTTTCTGGGTTTGCCAAAGAAAAGCGTAGTCTGAACTGAAGTTTTAAGGTTTCTTTACATGGGAGGGGGGGAGAAAAGTATACAAGAAGTAAAAGAGGTAATTTATAAACAGCAGGAACATCTACAGGAACGTTAAAGGTACTTATGGGCTTTGTGTATATTAGACTTAAATATAGTATATTTGATTGAATTACCTAGCTCAATTTGACACCTTAAACTCTTGTTGAGACCAAGCAGTTGTAATTAAATCAATTTAAATATGCTTGGAAAAGCTCACTTATTTTGCTTATCAGGACAGAACTGATGAATATTAAAGAAGAAAACAAGAAAATTAGTGGAATCTTGATACTTCTAACTTAGGTTCTGAAAAATACAGAAGAAACTTTTGAAGACTTGAATATAGCTAAAGTGACATTCTTAAACAACTGTAATTACTGGATTTAGGGTCCCTTAGTTTTGTGTTGCTTAGGGATGAGAAAGCTTACTAGCATTCTTAAGAGAGTCTTTGGGAGCTCAGTTGGAAAAATGGGCTGTATAGATACAGTTTCAGGTGAAGAGGTGTTATACTTAATTACCTTGTTGGACTTATTTGAAGATAATTCTCCTTTGATAGTACGTTGGTTTATTATAGACCTGGAAAATGTTTGATAATGTTTCAATCTCAAAGATTAATAGTTAATATAAAAATGTATTGAGTCAATTAACATAATAGGGTTCCAAACCATAAAATAGTTTAAGATTGGAAAATAAACGTTTGTCATCAGTGGTCCATGCCTTCAGAATTAAAAACCTGTTTCAAGAAGATTGCACTGTGCTCTTTCTCTTTATGTATTTTCTGTTCCCTTTTAGTTCAGGTGCTGTAGGGTTAGAGGAGTATGTGTAGCTATTAACATGTCGTTTACTTTGTTGCTGGGAATATGAGAGGCTCTGTGACTGCATTTTCAGGTAGCTGATATTTTGTCAGAATTGATAGGGTAAAGGGCTTTGTTGTTGTTGTTTGATGGTTTATTTTTATTTTTAAACTAAAGTAACTATGCTGATAAACCCATGACTGTTGTATCAGCTTCCTCGGAGTGTTGTGAGTCTTCATCTGTATTGTCAAATCATGTGGTGCAATAGGAGCAGATCTGTAGAATAAGCGTTGGTGTTGAGATCTTGATGCCCCTGTTGTTTGCGTTTCTGGAGGTTTTAGCTCAGTCTGGTCCCATGTCCTTTAGTGGTTGAAGTGTATCTTCCAGTTTTATTTCAGAGGACTTCAGTTGGTGTGCTCTGAGACTGCTGTGTTATGTGAACTGAAGCACTATAAATGTGATGATGGGAGGATCTGTTTCAAAAGCTCACAGTAGATGCAAACTTAAAAACTGGTGCAGGTTTATGTTAAACAACATCTTGCCTTATGAGAAGGCAGAAGATGCCATGCCACTTTTAAAGTTTTTGTTTGTGTTAATCTCCTTGTGAAAGGAGTGAGAAGCACACAGCAGTTGACAGAAGGAGGGACAAATCTGATGTGAAAAAGCTGTAAAAGAGGGTTAAGAGCCTTCAGTTAACCATCAGAGGATAGAAGCAAATCAGGTGAAACCTGTGCAGGGTTTTCTGAATGGATGCTTTTTCACCTGTTACTTGAGTTCCATAGCTTAGCTCTACTCTTTTCCCTGTGGTTGGGTGAACACTCCTCATCTGCTCTGCACGAAGTCTACTGAATTAACCTGGTTTGCAGTAGATAGTTGTTTAAACTAACCTGGCTGGACTTTGTTTATCCTCTGTGCTCAAAGAGGGTTTAAAAAAAACTTAAGTTCTGTTTTATGACATATATGATACTGAAAGGATGAGGAGAGAATGATTTATTTTTTTTCCCCACTTTACTGTGCAGGTTTTTAAATATGACTCTGTAGGAGTTTTGATCAGCTGTGGTGCTCAGGGACAAAAGATGTTAACCATTTACACGAATGGTGTGCTTAGCATTTTTCTTCAAACTCTATTTCTGAGTTTTTTTACTGTCATGTTGTGTCATAAATGAGGATTCTTCTTAACGAGATAATCATGAGCACAACCTAAAATAATCCAGTTAGTTATGTGTTGTTTCTTGAGCAGCAGAATTGATAAGGTCTGTTTTCCCACAGACTCGTGTTCTTTTATGCCTTCCAGTCCTCTCATCTCCTGTAACACCTCCAGACTCTCTATCCACAGTATTTCAAGTATCCCTACCTCCTATTTGCTCTCCCTCCTGGCGTCTGAAGTGCCTGTACTGGGTTTGCTTGCTGGCTGAGCTGGAAGCAGAATGCATGGTTGTTCATTCACTGCCCTGTCTCTGTTGAGGAGCTGACCTTTTTTGTAGAGGTAGGCTAGGTAAGGCGACAGGGTGGGGTGTGCCTGTACATAGTCAGAGGGAATGTGCAGTAAGGACTGGGCTGTGGCTGTCTTTCGCTTACTGGGAATGCTAAAAGGGTCTATCTTACTGAAACAGATTTTGATTTTCTGAAAACTTGTAGGAAATTAGTATGTTTGAAATTTCTCTCCCTCAGTGAAATTGTGATGATATTGGTCAGCGGGTTCCACATTTACCAGGAGTGCACTGACAGACACACAGACAGTTATGGAACAGTGCAATTGTATTTTCTCAAGAAACCAGGCTGTAAAAAAGATCAAGTGTAATAGAAAAAGCTTATCAATGTTTATGCTAAAGAATACAGCCCTTCAAAGAGTACAATAAGCAAATGAAACCCATGACATCAAATACTGTTGCTTTAAAAATTTGTGACCGGATGGTCTTTGTTAAAATAACAAAGGAAAATTTTAAGCCCAAATAGTTTCATGGATTGTATCAACAAAACAAAAAAAAAGCCTCTCAGTTGATACTACAGCAGCTGAGGCTGTAGTTCCACAGCACCTTAGAAGAGTCTCTTTGCTGCTCCAGTCCCACTGACCAGTAGATGAAATGGGCCAGGATGTGTTCCTTGGCCTTGAGAGCAAGTGGTGTGACACAGGTTGCATCCTCCCAGCTAAGCTCTCTTCCTCCAAAACAGGGGGACCTCCTCTGCCCTGCCTGTAGGGAACAGCCCTCTCCCGTGTATTGCTTTGAGCTGTTCCTGAGCACCATCCAGGAGAACACTGTGCCATTGATGCCATCCGTGACTGTGCCAGAGAGCATGCTGACAGCTGAACAGTTGTGTAGTTATACATGGGCGATCATGGTACAGTGCTTTAGCCCCATGCCTTGGGCTTGCTGGTTTACTGCTATAGCTGTCCTTCCCCCCTGCCAGGAGTTGTATGTTTTTATTCCACCTGTGATTCTGTGTTGAAACATTTCAGTTTACTAAGCTGGCCTAAAAATACGGCCACATGGAAGGTTAGCTGAGTGCCAAAGCTGCCTCAGGGAGGGTGCAGGAGTATGACAGCAACTAGATTGGCTTAGGCTGTCATGGAGCCACGGCTTGTCAGAGCAGCAAACTCTTATCAATGCAGGTGAGAGTGAGCTGTGCCGGAGAAGGGGAGGCTGGAACTCCCTGTGCCAGCTGCTCGGCAAAAACTAGCGTCTTGCAACTACATGCTGAAAGGCAGCAAATGGCATAGTCAGTGAAGGAATGAATAGCTCCTTAAATTGACTTTACTGTCGGAGAAAACATCACTGAACTATAGTCTGTCATATGTATATAGCCGATCATAGTGCACAATGAAAAAGTACCTACTGAGCTGGAAGGGATGTAGAGGAAGGAGGTATGGAAATTAGAAAGTATTCCTTCTATTTTCATTAAAACATTTATAAATACCAAGAATACTCTTCCATGATTTTGGTAAATTGTTTCTTCAGTGTTGTAGTGAAAAGTATTGTGTGCTCTGTCATATATACGATACGGCACAAAGGTGACAACTAACTTTCTTCTGAGTATTTGTTTGGTATTTAAGTTAACTTGCATTAAGTTTGATATTTAAGTTAAATTAGGTCTCCTCAGTATCTGGAAAATTATCCCAAATTATAATGTAACTAACTGCCTTGTAATGTAATAAATTAACCACTGTCAAAAAGACTTGCATTGCTTTGGAACATGGCGTGACCATTTCTTATTCTGTGGGATTCCTGATGTAGAGGCTAGGTTTACTGCTAGTACTGGGGAATCATTTCAAAAAAATCCAATCACCATGTAAGGTCCCAGGTGATATCAGCACTTCTTGTTCTTGCAGGTTTCTCTGGTTTACAGTCTATAGATGCAGATTTGTGGGACGAGTGTGGAGATCAGTGGACTTCAGCCACCTCTGTTCCATTCAGATTTACTAGTGTAGCATATGAATCCATGTCCCTTATACAGATGTGCAACCTCCCTTTTCTCTGACTCAAAAAGTCTCTCAGGTTGCCAGGCATACTAAAATACTGGCTGATTTTGCATATTTTTTTCTTCAGAATGTCGACCTGTATGATACAGGATCAGTAACGGTAGTATTAATAGTTCTATAGCTCCTACCTTTTTCTCAAACGTAAACTTTCCAAAGTAAGGCAGTAGACAAACGCTATCTTCTCACTCCACAGAGCAATTCCCTGCTTGTTTACAGAGCCATATCTGCTACTTTACATCCATAAAGTTATTATTTCATCTCACTCGTTTTAAAGTGGCAGAGAGGTTAGACCAAACTGGAGGCAATTAGCTTGTGAAATAAATAAGTGAAATTCAGGGTAGGATCAAAGAACAATGTAACCATTACAGTGTGTATGCAGATGAGTTTTGGCTTACAAAATTTTTGTTGCTGTTGGTAGCTTGTGCTTATTATAGTTTATATTACTGGAATGTTGATCAGAAACTTCTTTAACTTTCCACTGAATAGCCAATGAGATTTGTTTTCTCATGTGGATTTTTCATCCAAAATAAAATAGGAAAAAAAAAAAAGAAAGAAAATAAAATGTGTAAATTAGCCTTGTTATGATGGGATCAGACAGGTCCCTGAAACTCATTTCAGTTAAGCTTTTGAAACCGAATGAAGTTCAAGTTCATAATGTCTTAATATTATGTTTTTAAGGTTATATGTAAAAACATAATATCACAAATTAGAAAAGCTGCTAAAACTTTAACACTTATTTTCGTATCAGTTTTAACTTAGGTACATGCATGAATTAGCAAATTAATCTAAGGGACTGAAGTTTAAAAGAATGAAGTTTTCCATGCAAGAAATAGGTCAGAATGGGCTATTAAAAAGTCAGGTTTACATCAGCATGTAAATATAATGGAAAAATGTTTAGTTTAAAGTTTTATGGACAGTGACTGATAGAAATCTTGACTGTGATGGCATTTTCCCCATTTTTAACAACAGAGTTGGTTGGTTTTTTATTTTTAAATCAGGAAAGCCAGATGTGAGAAGAGCGTAGTAACAGCCTCTTACAAGGCAGAGAGCACAGTTTAAACTATTTTTAAAGGTTTTGAAGCTATATAGTGCACCAAGGAAAAATGTTTTCCAGGGCAATAAGAATCATATTATCATTTAAAGAGTTTTTGTCCTACAGTAAAAATAGTCTGCTATTTTTAAGGCCAAAGGAGCAGCCAAAAATGTTATCTAGCCTTTTAAGAGATAGCAACCTGACAAAGTCCTGTGGAATATGTGATTGTGCTTCTGATCCCACAGCAAGATTAAGGTGAAGTAGAGCAAGATTAGGTTTTCTGGTGAAGTTAAGCAAAACGCAGCTCTCTTGTCTGTGTAGACGTTGCAAAAATTATTAACAAACACAGGAGTTACTCTATGATTTCCATAGTCCAACACAGACTTACTTGGGCTTATTAATCTTGATTTTTATTTTTTGGTTGGTTGGCTGGGTTTTTTGGTTGTGGTTTTTTGTTGTTTGGTTGTTTTGGGTTTGTTTGGTTTTTTTTTTTGTTGGTTTTTTTTTTGTAATTAAAAAGGTACCTAATATGGATGAGATGAACAATTAAAAGAAGTAACTAATTCGGATTTTTTTCGGGCAGCATCCTGGAAGATCTGTTCAGGAAGTGTTCAGCAACCTGTCTGTACCACGGGTTGCAACGAGAGGGAGATGACTTCCAAAAATAGGCTCCCTGTGTGCCTAGCAGCATGGATTAAATGTCCAGAGAGCCTAATATGTCTAAAGACAGCTGGTCCGTTCCAGAATCTCAACAGGAACAGTGCTGGTTCTAGTGGAATTTGTTATGCGCTTGTCTAAAACTTGAGCACTGCAAACTTTTATTTCAAAACAGCTATTGGTGACCTCCACAGTATCTGAAGATGACTAATGTAAATTCTTGTCTTGGCAACATCAGAGATTGTAAATAGTATCTTTCTTCAGCAGCAGATTTTGGGGTTCTGTTCTGAGATTAACTCATTTACAGTTAACCCAGCTCTCCATTTTTCTTTGTTGGTTAGTAGTCTGACCCAAACTGAAAAGACTGAATTAATTACAACCACATACCCTCAGTTGCAAAGAGAAAAATATCTTGGCCAGGAGGGAATAAACTTTCAGTTCCAAATGCATGTAGTATAATCAAAACAAAGCTTCACTAGCAAAGCAATGGCAAAACAATGGTGCCTAGAAATGCGATTGCTAGAGCAGAAAAATAAAGTAACAGAAAATCTATTTTCTGTTAAGGCCAATTATAAAAAGCTGTCTTCATTCTTTGGCAAAATCTTTCTAAGAAAATGTTTCTTTTAGGGGAGATGCTTAAGCTTTGGGAGCGTAGAACTACATATGTGAGCCCAAGGCAGACATACAGAGGAATCTTGGTTAAACAAGGGGACCGAAGCCTAGGGTTTTCAAGCGTGATTTTGTTTCAGATTGAAATGATTTAGTAACCTGAAAGATATGGAGGAGAATAAAAGGTGCTTTCAATGAAACAAGGAAAATTTAGAGGTGCCATTTGTGTTTTGTCTTTGGTAGTTATAATTGCTAGCTATTGTTTTGATGAAACTTGTGGTTTTTATACATTTATCCAGATTTCATAACCAAGCCCCAATGTTTGCATAGCACATATTGTGTGTTTTGCTATTTTTATAAATCATTGTCTTTTTATTTTGCTTTTACCTGCACTACACTAGGACTACTCACAGACTTTGAATCATGGTTTCCTAGCTCATATTTGTCTCTCTAGGAGGCAGTTGCAGAAAAACACACTCAAAGATTTGAGAAGAGTGACACGTAATACAGTATGTTGCAAAATATGAAATACATCAGCTGGAATAACATGAAATTGCAGTAATTTTCTAGAGGAGACGAAGTTGGTTAAAGAAAGTCCAAGAGTCTTTGAGGGGGGAAAAGTCTCAACATCTTTGAACTAACAAAAAGCATTTCCTTGAAGTTTGTAAAGTGCTTTGGGGCCTGTCTGGATGAAAGACTTTATCTATGAGTCATTTTCCTTGACTTTGTTGTGAGTCCAGGCAGGTATATCGTTTCACAAGGGCTATCATTTGTCCCATATTTCTCCCTCCCCACCAGGCATAGGCTTATCAACTTTTTGTCCATTTCCCATGGTGACTCGGGCTTCTTTATACACTAGCGTAAGATCTTACATTTCTTGAAAGCATCACTAGTACCATGTGAATGGACTTCAGCCAGCTCAATGAACATGTCTTCTCATTGGGATGTTTCTTCATACTTGAAATCTGGGTCACATTGCAGTAGTGAAATGTGCTGACAAAGTATGACTGGTATTACATGTTAAAAAGGAAATTGAAGAAAACATTTGTTCTTGGTTCCTCTTTCTGTGGATCTGCCCACTGTGATCCTGCTTGTATGTCCAGAAATATTTGAACGAAATGAACACATTTTCTCAGCAGTGAGGTCTGCATTATCTGAGCTGGTTGATAGTGGGACACTGAACCCGCCACTGGTAGCTCACAAGTTCAAACCCAGCCATCAGTTTTCACAGCTGTTAAATTTGGTGACAGTTCACAACTTTGTGCGTGGTGGTCACGTGCCCGTCTATATCTACAACATAAACAGCATGCATTGACACTTTTGCTCAAAATCTAAAAAAAAAGTAAAAAAAATTAATTACTCCCACCTTGGCTTGTGTAAAAAAAAAAATGTTTCAAGAATTGCTGTGGAAGTAATGCAGGAAAAATATTGTGGTTGTTAAAATCTGATATATTCCATACAATTTTTCACGATGCTTTGTTTTGCAGTGTGAATTTTCCATACTTGCTGGGTCATCGACTCCATGATGGCAAAAACTAACGTATGGGCATAGTTACTCTGAGAAAAGGGAGTGTTTTTTGTCTGGCTTCTGTCCTTTGGAAGGGAGATGTACTTTGGCAGCAGAAAAAAAAATTTCTGTCAACATAGGCTGTGTCCACAATAGGTGGTTAATATAATCTATAGCAGCAAAAGCTCCGTTGTGTAAAAAATGTTAAGGATCCCAACAGAGCTGACACAAGTTTCATACTTTCCTCTTCTCTTACTATCTCATCTCTTAGGAGAAGCTCGGAGTCTCCCTCCCAACGCCATGGAGGGTGGCCAGGTAGGCTCGCAAGCCCTCTCTAGCTCTGTAAATCCCCCTTCTGTGATGTTGGGGAGAGCACAATACTCTGTGAGATCCAGTGAAGATTTATAGCATCTGTCTGATCTGCCTGGGAAAGACCTGGGCATTACATGGGAATGCTGGAGAAATTGATCAGATAGAAAAAAAAAAAAAAAAAATCACCTAATGTCTTCCTGTTGCTCACGGAGTTACACTTCTGAAGTGTGTTCAGTTGTCTTAATTCTCTAGAGATCTTGGCAGTGTTCAGGCTTGGAATATATAGTTTTCAGTGGTGGCAATTCAGTGTTATTACAGAGTGCCAAATTAAGTGTAGAAATCGTTCAACACTATAATTTTAAATTTTCTTGTCAGTTATCTCTTCCTGTTGTTCATCACTATTGTTCTTTTACCATCTTAAACTTTTTCCTGTATCAGAAAGCCTTAAACCCTGTAATTATATGTGCCTCACCTAATTTTTCTTTTAATGGTTTTTGGAAAAATAGATAAAGCAGTAGTACCATCTGTGGTGGGAAAATAAATCGCCCTTAACTGAAAATTTCATGGAGGTATGTTCTTATTTAGAAATATGAGTCATTCACAGGAATTTCTTTCCTGTAGGTACACTGTACCTGTGCCATGGAATAACAACAGTATTTACAGGGTATTGAGCATGACAACTTAGTGTGTAAGGACTCAGGAAAATGGGGAATTTATTGCAGCTGTAGCTTGTTCAGCTGCTGCTTTTTAATAGCTCCTTCATTTCTTATTTTCCTGTCTCACAAATTGTTTAATGAGAATTCCATTTAGTCCCTCTTTGCCGTGTATTTCTCTTTTGAAGAATGAGGCGTTTTGGGTTTTTTTGTTTGTTTGTTTTGCCTTTTTCCCCCTGCTTTCTGGGTTTATGATAGATGCAGAAGGAATTCAAGAAAGAAGGTTTTATTGAGAGTTTAAAATATGACATTTATATAGTGCAGGAACATGGCTTGAGTCTTTAAATGTTCAATATACTTGCTGTTAATGTATTTAGTTGACTTTGGGTTCATGATGTTGTGGTAATACTTCAGTATCAACTTTTCATGATGTGAAGAAATTACAGTATTGCACAGAGAGAGGATTTTGAGCTGCAAGCTCCCAAAAGAGAATCTGCTGAAAAGAGAATTAAAGTGCAGAAGTTACTTAGGATTGTTCAGTGTAATCCCACATGCAACCAACTGTACAACTGCTCGACTTTGGTCTTAGCGCACCTCCCTGGCACAACTGAGGTAGCAACATAGGTCAGTCTTGACTCAACAGGGCTAAGTGAGATACTTGGTTACACAGTCGTTTAGTCAGGCTCTTCACTGAATGGCACGCTGTGGTGAATCTGAATTGTACGTGTTTGAGGAAGGAAATTCATGTGCATGTTTAGACTTGATTATTTTGACTGAGAGAGTGTGTTAAGTATCCTAGTCTGGTTTATGCTTGTTTCAGAAAAGAAACACAAATATAATTCAAGTAAAAACTGTCCACTGCCAAATGTATCAAGCATTAGGAAAGCAAACTTCTGTCATTGAGAGGATTGTAGGTAACTGTTGCTAAGTCCATTAGGGATATTTATAACCCAAGGCTTGATACCCAGGATGTGAAATGAGCCAAAGAACTCTCTGGCAATAGTATACAGATGAGTTGAATGGTTCCTTGCTGGATGAATACATACTCACCATTGACAAACATTAAATTGATTCTTCTTTTGTCTGCCTAATATTTGTTTCAGTTCTAGAAAAAATCAGGCAACTTGTAGTATAGCAAATTTTAAGTAATATTTTCATTCGCAAATTGGAATTTCCCTAGTATCAGTCATCTTTCATTGTTTTACAATTTTGTCTAATTCCTTTTTACACACATTTGGTTTTAGTATAGTCTTGTTTAATTTCCTACCCAGGACATGACAGTCATCTTAGATTTCTCACTAGAATATTTTAAGACTGCTGTTTTACAAAGTCATGTTGCAGGATGTTTTCCAGTTTTTCAATATGTATAAGTAACATTTTAATGAATGTGGTTTACATCTTTGAATATACTAAATCCCATTATATTTTAGCATTCATTTACTGAATACCTAATTCCCCATGGGAAATGGTTATCTATTGTCAATCAAAAACTTGAATTAGTTCGGTGTAACTCTCTTCTTACCTTTCAGAGTTTTTTGAGTTAGGTAAATGAGAATTAAGAATCTCTCTTGTGTATATGTTTATGTACTCAGTGTATATATTTTAGGGAGTCCTGACTATTTCAGTTCTGTGCAATACACCCTTTCCAGAGAGTTCATAGCACGGGTGATTGAAAATTATTTTCTGTAGTTGACTTAACTTGAGACCACAGTTATGAGGGGCACAAAAGCATTACGGTATAGAAAAGGCTTAAGAACAGCAATGCTCAGGCCCAAGCTTTGGTGTTTAGGTTAGAGTATCCTCTTCTTGTGCTCTACAGAGGGATCTGGACAGGCTGGATCGATGGGCCAAGGCCAATGGTATGAGGTTCAACAAGGCCAAGTGCCAGGTCCTGCACTTGGGTCACAGTAACGCCACGCAGCGCTACAGGCTTGGGGAAGAGTGGCTGGAAAGCTGCCCGGCAGAAAAGGACCTGGGGGTATTGGTCAACAGCCGGCTGAATATGAGCCAGCAGTGTGCCCAGGTGACCAAGAGGGCCAAGAGCATCCTGGCTTGTGTCAGAAATAGTGTGGCCAGCAGGACTAGGGCAGTGATCGTCCCCCTGTACTTGGCACTGGTGAGGCCCCACCTTGAATCCTGTGTTCAGTTTTGGGCCTCGCACTACAAGAAAGACATTGAGGTGCTGGAGCATGTTCAGAGTAGGGTAATGCAGCTGGTGAAGGGTCTGGAGCACAAGTCTTGTGAGGAACGGCTGAGGGAACTAGGGTTGTTCAGGCTGGAGAAGAGGAGGCTGAGGGGAGACCTTCTCACTCTCTACAACTACCTGGAAGGAGGTTGTAGCGAAGTGGGGGTCGGTCTCCCAAGTAACAAGCGATAGGACAAGAGGAAATGGCCTCAAGTTGTGTCAGGGGAGGTTTAGTTTGGATATTAGGAAAAATTTCTTCACTAAAAGGGCTGTCAAGCATTGGAACAGAGTGCGTAGGGAAGTGGTGGAGTCACCATCCCTGGAGGTATTTAAAAGACATGCTTAGGGACACAGTTTAGTGGTGGTTTTGGCAGTGTTAGGTTGATGGTTGGACTTGATGATCTTAAAGGTCTTTTCCAACCTAAATGATTCTGTGATGGCATTGGCAGATGTCATAGAGATCAGGGAATTCTTGGACTGCGGTTGGTGGGGCTGATTGCACTCCATACTGCTTGATTGGTGCTCGGCTTCACACACATGCTGCCCACCTGCTTACTCCAAGACACCAGGGCCACTTTGAACCCTGCGCTCTGTCACAGTGAGTACTCTGGGAATGGAGCCACTAATGACTTCCAGCTTCCCAGTGATCATGCCTCTGTACTCAGCACTGGTGAGGCCGCAGCTTGAGTACTGTGTTCAGTTTTGGGCGCCACAGTCTAGGAGGGACATTGGTGTCCAGAGAAGGGCAACAAAGCTGGTGAGGAGTCTGGAGAACATGTCTTATGAGGAGCGGCTGAGGGAATTAGTATTGTTTAGTCTGGAGAAGAGAAGGTTGAGGGGAGACCTTATTGCTCTCTACAACTACCTGAAAGGAGGTTGTAGTGAGATGGGCGCTGATCTCTTCTCCCAGGGAACTAGTGATAGGACAAGAGGAAATGGGTTCAAGTTGCACCAGGGGAGGTTTAGGCTGGACATTAGGAATAAATTTTTCACTGAAAGAGTTACCAAACCCTGGAACAGGCTGCCCAGGGAGGTGGTTGAGTCACCATCCCTACGTGTGTTTAAAAGTCAGGTAGATGCGGTGCTTAGAGACACGGTTTAGTGGCGGACCTGGTAGAGTAGGGTCAATGGTTGGACTAGATGATCTTAAAGGTCTTTTCCAACCTAAATGATTCTATGATTCTGTGATCTTTGGACCTCTGTCCTATTGAGGTCTCCAAAATACCCCAGCTCAGGAGGCTGTGTGATGTCGCTCGCAGTGTGTGCTGTGTTCTCTCCTTCTCCAGCGCCTGCTCTGTTGCATTACTTGGATGCTCATTGATTCCTTTTATAAACTGATTAAACTGGCATAAAAATAAAGTCATTTTATTTTACTTCTTTGCTCAGTTTGCCAACCTGATCTCTGAGGAGGAGACAAGCTCTGAAATGAGTGTGTGAAAGAAATGAGGAGGGAGCAGGAGCAAGCCACTAGGTTCCCTCATGCCATCCTACCATATTTTAAAGTACCTTTGGGAAGTTTGCTCTGGTGATTACATATTCTTGTACTTTCTCCCTATATCTTTCTGATTTTATTCCCCTTTTTCCACTTCTCAGCTTCTCAATATAAATATGTTTCCTGTACCCAAGGGACCATCGTGGGTATAAGCTGCCTTGTTGCTCTGTTCCTGTGCCTGGCTTCCAGGGCTTCCTGGCAGGAAGGATTGCAAGCAAAAATCCATTCAACCTGTGGAATACAAAAAAAGAATGATTACTCATTCTGGATGGGATAGGGCTGGCTGGCGTATCAGAGATGTGAGGGAGCCTAGCGTGCCCATTTGAACCCAATTGAAGCTGGGATGGTTGAAGTGTTTATGACTCTGCTGTCTGCACGCCTCTGCTCGCTTCTCTGTCCTAGAGGTTGCTGTCTGTGATCTAATATGCATCTCCTTGTAGTATACAGATTGAAGAGTTTCAGAGACTTATAATTCAACCAAAATAATTCCTAAACAGGAATTATACTATATATATCTATATATATCTATCTATATATCTATATCTATATATATATAAAGGATAATACTGCTAATAAAATTCCCTTTTCAAAGCATGGGAGGACCAGAGGTCCTTGGAGAGTTTTAAGAATATTTTTAACATGGCAAAACAGTGTTGTTTTTCTCTAACTTCATTCCAACAAATTGCTAACTATTTAAATTGAAACACTGATATATTTAAAGTATTTGGTTTAAAAGTTTTATGGCTGTTTTCTGTCTCAGGCTGTATTTCCTGCTAAGGTTGTGAATTAGTTCAACTCCCACATACAAGAACACTGAGAAACCTTAAATGTAATTGTTCTTTTTTCAGCCGCCTAGGATAATATGATTTTGGTAAGTCATACTAAAAGGACATGATTTAATCCACACAACATTGATAAAAAATAGTGCTTTCCTCAATATTTCTGAAGTGAAAACATATTACTTGTTTTAAGGTGTCTTTGGACCATCCTGTCCATTGATGTTTAATACTTTCTTCAATTTTATAATTAGGTCCTCCTGATTTGTACAGAAGTACAATAGGAGCATATGTCTATTGTTGTGGATCCTTCCCACCATAAATCATAGTAAAAAAATTAATCTAGCAGCAGTTTGTAAGAAAGAGAAGTTGAGATGCAAGTTCTGATAACAGGCATATTTATTTTACATCTTTGTATAAGAATGTTATTTTTATCTTTTTATTTTTCTAGTGGCAAGGAGTAGGAACAGAAAATTGGATTAAAATCTTTGGGGATTTTTTTTCATTATTTCTCTGCATCGCTTTTTTCCTTGTATAGTAGATTCTTTGAAATGCAAATTTTATTGCAAATATTAATAACGAAAGGATATGGACTCCAAGTTTTAATGCTTCTTTTACTAGAGGGCGCAAGATTATAAGGAACCAGTTTTTATAAGTTTAACCTATGGTTTCTGTTGTTTTTCCTTAAACCTCAAATATCAGTCCACATTTGCCATAGTTACTTCAGTCATTTAAGAATCTTGACTTGTCCTTTTCTCATCTGTAAACAGTTGTATTAACTATTGATGGAAAATGTTGAACATGTCCGTATGAAAAATGAAATCCCATGTTTGCTGGCAGTTAAAACAAATAGTATATGTAACTAAAATATTTCACTCTTGACAATGCCAATTGTGTACTTTTTTTGCTAAGCCTTCTAAAAATAGTGTCAGTAGTTTTGTTATTCTTCATTAGCTTGAACACCTTTCGTTTGAGATTGAGATTTATCTAACTGTGAAGAAAGCCAACTGTGTACAGTTTTTGGACTCTTTTTTAATAATATTATCACAGTATTTCTATGTTTGTGAATCATATCTGTGCCACCATTGCCTTTACCTAAACAAGATAGTTGTTGTGACATTACTTATATTTTAAGTGCTATAGATTATTTGTGTCTATTCAGCAATAAATTATATGCAAAATGAACTTCAGAAAAGCAGATACTGATTCCTATCAGGATAAGCATATGCTTTTCTTTTTTAAAAAAATTGCTTTTTGTCATGACTTCAGCTAGGAAACACGTATTACTCTCTTATCAGTATTTCTGTGCATTACAGCTCAGCTGGATTTCTTGCTACTTCTTTTCTCTGCTCCTGATCCAGTATATGCATGATTTTAAGCACATGAATAGTCCCATTCAAATCAACCCAAGTATGAGCTTCAGTCAACTGAAGAGGGCATATCCCTCAGTCCAGAAAAGAAGTTGTATTTATGCACAAATTTCACTATACCAGCAGTCTAGTTGAGGGTTGGAGATGCATGGGACAGATTCTCTGGCATGGCCTTTTACTCTGCTTTAATAAATACTGCCCTTGCATGAGCCTTCCTGTGGTCTAATCTTATTCCTAAATACAGTTGTATTGAAGACCAACCTTGGGTTCTTTTGTTGAATTGCTATCTCCTCACCCGTATTGAACACATAGTGTCATTTCTGATTTCTTCTTCTGTGAAGACACAAATTTAGATTTATGCCTCATCTCAAATTTAATGTAGAGACTTAAAATGAAATATTGTGAAGAACACAGAGCTGGAAAGGACTGCCTAGGTCATTGAGTCTAGTCATTTGATGCTGAAGACACCAGGCACCATACAATCCTTTTCATCTTAAAAGCAGGTAGATTTTTTTGTTCCTACTACTCCAATTGGAGGGTTATGCAGAAACCTCATTGATCTAATGGTTAGATGTATCCATGGCCAGATTATATTCATTTGTTCTTCTGCCAATGTTATGCTTTAACTTAAATAGCTCTTCTCTTTGATTTAAATTAAGCCATATATATGGATGTAAAAGCTCAGCACATCAGAACACTGTCAGTGTTATATAATTTTTTGAATTCATGATCTGAAGCTTAATACATTTCTTCAATGACTAAGTATTCTTGTTTTTTTCCTTTTATAGCTTTACATGTGTTACACATGAAAATGAGGCTGAGAACGCGGAAAGCTTCTCAGCAATCGAATCAAATTCACACACAACGGGCTTTGAGGGCAAAGAGGAAACATTCGGAGGTGGAAGAGAGCTTACCTGTTGGTGGAGGAAAACCACAGAAAAATGAAACCGGCTTGTTGTCTTCAATCAAAAAGTTTATTAAAGGAAGCACACCGAAGGTACACCATCAGTGGATTTCTTCTTTTGTTTTTCAATCAGGTCATATTCAGTTAAATTTGATTTTAAAACATTTCTATTAAGAAGAACAAACATGTAATGTGGTGGAAGCAAAACATTCTTGTAAAGAATTGGGAGGCAAGAAGTACCTGTGATAGTTGTGTCAGGTAACAGATATTTTTTGAAAAAAAAAAAAAAAAAAAAGCAGACCTTCAAACCCTACAGGAGTCAATTGTAGGCATATTTAAGATAAGCCAATAAATCACAGGATTTATTACCTAGGTATGTCTGTGTGAAAATATTGACTAATACATTCAGCAGATTTTTGATTTCTGGTTTAAGGATTCTTTGAATTTGGGAATTACCAGTACTGGCAACCAAGAAAAGCAAGTCTGTAAGCATAAATTTGCTGAATATTTTTAGCATTTTCATTCAAAATTGTTTAGGAGTCCATCAGTCAATAAAGGTCTAACCTCACAAATTCAACTATCATGAAATTGATACAACTACTCAGTGTATTATCAGTGAACACTGCCCCCGCTTAGTGGATCGAATTCAAACACTGTCAGGGCTAAACCACTGAATCTCATCTGTCTTGATCCAGACGGAAATCTGAACTTCACTGATCTTTGCATGTTAAAACCTGTTGCATGTACATTTTGAGGGCAAATTTTATATATATATAAAACTTTGATAGGCTGAATGTAATCTTGCAATTGCTTCAAAAACCTGTGGTTTTTTTCTGTAAAGAGGCCAGTTAAAAAAAAAACAAAACAAAACAAAACTTAATTCACTTGCAGCACTCCAGATGCTAAATTATGTAGCTGTGAATTTCAAAGAAGAGTAACCAAGAAGTCATAACTAAATTAAAATGTATCCCAGATTAATTATATGATAAATAAGAATACGATATAAATTCAGAAGTATTTTCTGGTTTTTGAACTAAATGTTGAAACAATAATTTTGTAACAAGCTCAAGTTGAAATAATTTTAATTAAAGTAACAGTATATTCTTAAATTGTCAAAAATATAGTGAAATTTAATATTTCATGGCATGTGTTAATTACCTATCATAGAAACATTGAGGTACCAACAAAGAAATATTTCAGTAAAAATAGATGGTTAAATCTGCTTACATTTTGTTTCTCATTAAACCGGGACAATTAATATATTTTACATTCAGCATCTGTATTGCAAGACAGTAGTGCAACGTTTTGTGTGCAAAACCACTGCAAGAAAACACTGAAATCTAAGCAAAATATTTTACATTGGAATTTTAAGATAAGGGAAATATGTCTGGTTTTCCTTTCCTTTGTCTCTTTAAGGTTTTGTTAACTTTCTGTCTTCCCCTCTTTTCTTTCTCTCCCAAATCTTTGAATTACGCTTCATTCCTTTTTTTTTTCTTGACAGTTTTTTTAATATAAAATGTCCGCATTTTTCTCCTCTTTCCTTTCATGTCCTCTCCTGTGCCTGTAGCAGGAATTGGAGTGGTTCCAGTGGCATTAGCATGGCATGATATTGATACTGCCGGGCTATCTTCCAAAGCGTTAATGACTTAACAAAGTAGTCTTGTGGTTGCCATGGAGACGTTATAACTCTTTGAGATAGTGTATGTGTACAACTTGCATAGTAGTTCATTTATGGGTATGCTAAAATCTAAATCACCACTGAGGTAATATGGATTTACGGCTATAGATGTCTTCATAACAAGTATGTCTTGACAATATCAATCATAGTCATAGGTCATTTATCTGATATTGTAAAGATATCCTGTTAGAAATATTCCTTAAACAAACAAAACCTGAAAAATCATGATAGCTTTTTAGTTAGAGAAACTAGAGACTAAAATGTGGCTCTTCAGATGTGGATGGTGGTAGGT
Organism: Burhinus oedicnemus; assembly: GCA_008921705.1. Taxonomy (NCBI): domain Eukaryota; kingdom Metazoa; phylum Chordata; class Aves; order Charadriiformes; family Burhinidae; genus Burhinus; species Burhinus oedicnemus. The sequence goes on along the minus strand of VFFE01007168.1, from coordinate 2,335,188 downwards.
CTGATCTTGAGGTCTTTTGCTAACTCATGGCCACCATGCAAGTCAGCAGTAGTATGGAGTGCACAATAGTATTTGGGATTTACAAAATGACAAATCTGATGTACCAGAAAAACTGACACATGTATGTGTCCAGGAAGTACTATTAAAATTTTTAAATGTGAACATCGGAAATATTGTAGAACTTGCTGTTGCAAGTTCCTCTAAGCTTGTTGGATTTTGGGGGTTCTAGCACTGTGATAAATTGCATTATCTTGGAATGTGATGTCATTACTTCTAGTCTCAGTTTAGGCCATTCCTTAATACATACATGGTTTCTGAAAACAACTTGAAACCAAACAAACGGTGTATGTCAGTGTGGCATTGCCATGTTCCTTATGGCACAATTATTGGTAATAGTATGTTATATTGGATTGAATAGATCATAGAATTCAAATAGTTCATTATATAAATACATAGAAAAGGTATATTTAATTCAATATCTGTGCAATAAAATTTGGAGTGTATAAACCAAATAGCACAGTAACATTATATGTAATTTCACCTTTGAATTCTATTAACTAGTACAATATGGGCACAGGAGTGTGAACTTTCCCACCACATCATGATAGCTCCTCTCCTGGAGGATGAAAGGGGTCTCCAGATTTAGTGAGTTCTTTATGCCTCTGCTGATACCATCAGCCAGATTCCCTGTTTCCATTGTAATTTTTGTAATGTTTCTACACTTGTTTTTCCATAAAGCAGAATGAGAGCACAACTCATTTTATGAAGGCCAATGGATAGCTTTTAGAAGTTAATTAATTTCTCCCATTTCTTTCCCTGGTGTTGAACATTTCAACAAATGACCTAGAAGATGAGATGCCTTACTGTTCTTTTATCAGTTCAGTGAGCCATCCGTTTTCTCTCATTATATGGATTTATGGTATATACAGTATTATTAATTAAAATTCAAATAAGGAATTTGATTGTTCTCACCAAGGTTGTTGATCAAGGATATTGCCAGTAGGAAGCTTTGGTGATCAGTGGTGTTCATTTGTCTTCTGATAAGGATGTCAATACATTTCCATGTTTGTTAGTATTTCTTTTAGCGACTGTACTGTTAACATGGGCTTTAGATGAATTTTTCTAAAAGATCTATTTACTTTTTTTGGAGCACGCAAACTGTTTTTCTCTTTTCTTTTTAAAGATGTGAAACTGCTGCTCCAGAAAGGTAATATTGTAATTCTGAAATTGAAATTTTAATTAACTTTGATATGGTCTGTGGCCTTGTTATTTATTTTGATATTTAATTCAATTTATTTTGCACTGTCTCACACCTTACATTTCAGTGTACTCTATATGGTCATGCTTCAGATTTCAGATTGCCATTTTATTAAGTTGTAGTAGGTGTTTTGGGGAAAAAGGGGAAGAAACCTGTCTTAAATGTGTGCCTACACATATACTCATGCATAGAAAATATGCAAAAATGTTTGGTTCTATATTATTCATATAAGTGCCACAAGGGAGAACATTTACTTAAAGGTAAGAAGAATCATTGGGTCATAATCGTTGCTTACAACATTTTAACAGCTAAGTTTTGCTGTGTACTATCTGATATGGATTGAGTAGCAGCAAGTTACATACTTGTATACAATTTAGCAATCCACTTTATGTAGAGAGCATGGTGTAGAATTCCATATTGGACGTTGTTGTGCAGTTTACTTCCTGTGTATTTAACAGGCAGAGAAATCAAGCTTCAGATAATTTTAGTTGCCTTGTCTCTACATTTCACCAACTCCATAACAATTAAATATTTATAAATTGGCTATCCAGTGAAATAGTACTTAAAGACAGTTTTTCTACTACAGAAGTTTCAAGTACAGTTTTCTTTCCCAGTACTTTGCTATTTACCTTGAGTTGTGTCAGTTTAAATGAGTTTAAAATTCCAGCTGGCCAGATACATGTTGCATATTCTACATCTGGAAGTGGAACAATAGATGGATCTTTTGTGAAACTTTCCCTAACAGCTAACGTTTTCCGGTAGTATTCAGTGGAGAAAAGAGGCACTATTTAGTATGTTTCTTTTTTCCCCCCTTTCTGTTTTAAGGAAGAAAGAGAAAATCCTGCAAAAAGGAGTAGAATTGAACGGGATATAGATAACAACTTGATTACATCCACACCTCAAACAGGAGAAAAGCCTAATAAACAGATCTCTCGAGTACGACGGAAAAGTCAAATGAATGGAGGTTTGTAAATATTCTAATCGTATGTTGTTGCAGTTGAATGGTGATTCAGTAGTCTTACAGCTGTTAACTGATACAGGACATTTCTTCAGTTGCAGAGGTTATTAAGGGTTTTGTGATTGACTTCAGTGAGAGCAAGGCTGAGCTAATAGTAGCAAAGTAAGATTTCTAAGACTGTAAGCAACAGTTCCAGCATTGCTTCTCAGACACATCCATTGTATCTTCTTCGTAAGAACAATCTGGATGTGTGATCATGACCAGCTATTTTGGAACTAACTTAACTTTTTTTTCACTATTATTCTAAAAAGCCAATGATAATTATTTGATTTAGCTCTTCTGCAGTTTTCTCACAAAAAAAGTGAAATATGACTTCCCAACTCATGACCTTTGTGGAAGTAACCAGCTGTCCTTAGATATTGAAAGCAGTTGTCAAACACAGACAGGTTTCTGTCATACAGTCATAGGAAAATGTAGATTGGAAGGGACTTCTAAAGGTCATCTGGGCCAGTCCCCCTGCTACCCTCACAGCAGTGTTGATCCAGCTTGAAGGGAGATCTGGCTTTGGAGTTAGAGCAGGCGGCTCGGAGCCTTGTCCAGTCAAGTTTTGAGTCTCTCTAAGGATGGAGATTTCACAACCCTTTTCCAGTGTTTGACTGCCTCCCCATGAAATTTGTTTCTTTTTGAATATCTCTAACAATGACATGATAAAATGGTAAAGTATCAGCTGTGTTTCCAAATCTGACTTTAAAAAAAACATTTTTTAGACTTCTTTTTTAAGGAAACAAGACTTATGTGATTGTGCTGCCTGTCAGCGTTCCTTCATTCTCCATTCCCCCAATAACTTTGGAATCCATTGTCTGTTTTCTGCCAAGTTTGTCAGAAAAGTAGAGGTCTTAAAGATTTCAGAGTCCAATGAGGTTTGCAAAATCGGTAGCTAAGTAGAGGATAGAGCTCCAAATGAGTGACTTCAGTGATGGTAAGGTTATAGTGTGAGAGAATTACGTGTTTGTCAGGTGTCTGTGTAACAACATGGTTTTAGGAGAAACTCCTTTTCCGGTATTTGCTACTGTTAATTAATGTTTTTTGCCTCCTGGAGAGATAATGGATATTCACCCACTTAATAGTGTGATGCATGCAGACAGTGCTCAAAGATGAAAGAGAAACTATTGGCTTAAATCAAGTGTTCTGAGATACGCACCCAGAGCGCGCTGAACCCATGTCACTGTTAGAGCAATATGAAGTTCTCAGTTAAGATATTCCCTATTAGTGAAGGCAGGGAGCTGCAGCGGGCACACCCTCCGCTTTATATAGAAACGACAGGAAGTGTGAAGTATTTGTGCAGCTCCATCAGGCTCAGCTGACAAAAAGGTTCTCAGCTCATGTGCACAAAATACATTTGCTTACTTCCATATGGACAGACATCTCAAAGACTTGTTACTGTGAAGTAAATCACTTCTCTTTCATTTCAGTCTCAGAACTGTGTCTTGGATCTCAGCCATGAGATGGCAATTTTTAGGATGTACTTTACTGTAAATGCACGTTTATAGAAAACCTTAATTGTTATTGTTTTGTAATGTGAAAGTTTATTTAATTCTGTGTCCTTTGTTATCTGTGATAACAACTAAAAATGATTTTACTTCATAATTGTATTTATGCATATATATGTGTGCGTGTGTATATATGTGGAGAATAAGAAACTATGGACTTGATCTTATGAAGTTTGGAGGTTCAGCCATTGGAGTTCCACTGACATTTTCTCTTGTTTCCATCTAGTGGAGTCCCACTGATACTGACATCTATTTGTTGTGAAATGTGCGCAGCATCTTGAAGTTTGTCTTCCATCATCAAGCCCATTTAAAGGATTTAAACTTCTATTATTTGCTAATCTATAGCATACTTTTATAAACAATGAGTGCTTCCTAATTTGCAGTGTTAAACTTAAGATGGTGTTGAAAATTGGCATTTCATTTTTGTGTTGATATTAAATTGCTAGCTCTTCCTTCTTCCTTTTTTTTCTTTTTTTAATTCAATACTTAGGCTAATTTTTTTGTTGACCCAGTTGAACCTTGAGCAAGAGGGATCTTTCCTATAGTGAAAATAATAACAATAAAAGAGGGTATGTAACTGTGAAAAACAGAAGCATGGTATTATACTTCATAACTTTTCTTTTACAGAAGCTGGAAGTTACGAAATGACAAACCAACATGTAAAGCAAAATGGAAAATTAGAAGATAATCCTGCCACTGGCAGTCCCCCACGAACTACATTACTGGGAACCATATTTTCTCCTGTTTTCAATTTTTTTTCACCAGCAAATAAAAATGGTGAGTATTATTTAAAAAGCCAGTAGTGTTAAAGCTAAGAATCATAGTTGGTATTTTTAAGAAAAAGCTGTTTCGAGTGGCAGTACACTTTTCATTCTGATTTACAGGCCAAGAGTTACTACTACCAGATAAAAGGCCTCCTTAATTCTTAAGAAGGGTTGATCATTAATAAAAGAAGCAATAAGTTTATATGCATTAGAACATTCTTTCATAGGTGTAAGTATCTAGCGGTGTACCTTTTATTTAAAAAAAAAAAAAAAAAAAAAAAAAAAAAAAAA
>VFFE01007168.1:2303540-2330347 GCA_008921705.1 Burhinus oedicnemus | reverse complement strand
AATACCCCCCAGTATTAAGTTCCTTGTCCCAAACGCAGAGACATTTGTCATGGTTGTCATTTTGGTTCTTATTTTCGTAACATGAACCAAATGCAGCCACCTTCAGTTATTCTGAAACTTTTTTTTTGTGTGGTTAATAATGACGATCAGTATTCGGATAGGTAACTCAGGTTAAAGGTAATGACGATGAGTGTACTGAAATCTTAATTCAGGAACATCAGGATCAGATTCTCCAGGACAGGCTGTTGAAGCTGAAGAAATAGTCAAACAGCTTGATATGGAACAGGTAGATGAGATTACTACAAGTACTGCAACATCAACCAATGGCGCAGCTTACACTAGCCAAGCCGTGCAGGTGAGATCTACTGTCAACAATGGTTTAGAAGAAGTGGAGGAAACAAATGACCGTGACCTGCCACCACTTACAGGTAAGAAACGTGTGTTTGCCTTGGACTCAAGTATTGAAGCTGTATGTAATTTGTACTCTTAGGGAAATCCTAGCACCCGCATTTTGTAGAAATTAATATTTCACATTTGCTTAGGGCATGCAAATAGTGTTAATACTGATTTTTATGTTTAATAGACAAATCTTTTTCATGCACTACAGACAGTTTTGGCAAGTCTCATCTATTCCCAGTATAACTCAGTTGACCTGATAACATTTCTTCAAAGGAAAACAAAGATTCCAGAAGAAAGGCATTTTTATTAGTATTGAACTCTTCCAACCCCTTAAAAATCCTCCCTAGACCCTGAAAACATTGGTAGTTAAGTAGTACTGAGGGTTTTGAGGACTCCTTTCAAGGAAGTAAATTTAACCTCTAAGTAGAGGGGCTGATGTGTGCTCCACAGGTCCAGTCCAGACCTGCTGGTTTGGTCTGTTGCCTTGTTTCAGAAGGGCCCCTCAAACATGAGGCAAGAGTGAGCTGCAGACTGGAAGCTTCTTAGGCTGGAATGTGCATCCGGGTAGTTCACATCATCAGAGGTTGTATGGATGCCTTGCTGTGCCATATGGGCACTTCCAGTTTGCGCAGGTCATGAAGTTCTGTAGCGTGACGTGACATCAATCTCTCAGGTAGCTTCCTGAGGAGCTGTACAGGCTGTTTCAGATGAACTATGGGGACTGAGAGGGTGGGGCTGTAGGGAGAGGTGAGAGGTGGTGGGTTTTTTTCCCCACCGTTGTTTGAGGCACTCGTGTATCAAGTGTAAATTTTCAGTTTTAAAAACTGCACTAATAAGACTAGCTCTTGTGGTGTTTTGTTTTATTTTTTGTTTTGGTCATTTTCATTGAATTTTAGCACCAGTATCTCCAGACAGTGGCTACTCATCAGCTCATGCAGAAGCCACCTATGAAGAAGACTGGGAAGTCTTTGATCCGTAAGTGCTAATATTTGTACTGAAAATATTAAATTGATCATTTTGGCTGTTGGATTAAATCTTCTTTTTTTTTTGAGTTGGAACATTTTTATATTATGGTAATGAATTCCAAAAGCTCTTAACTTAAAAAATAAGTGTATATTGATGTGAGGTTTATTTCAATTTCAAATACTTATTTCTTGTGCAGCCTTAAATATTTCAAATATTAAGTAGGGCTACAAACTTTACCAGTTAAATAATGTATATACATTTCTACAGCTCAATCTGTATTCTTTTCAGATATTATTTCATCAAACATGTTCCACCACTAACAGAAGAACAACTTAACAGGAAGCCAGCTCTTCCACTGAAAACAAGAAGCACACCAGAATTCTCATTAGTTCTAGACTTGGTAAATATCTTTATAAACCCATACCAAAAGCAGGGGGTACGTAGCACTTCATTTATTTTGTTTGTTGCTGAAATTAGTAATGTTTGCTTTGAATGGAAAGGCCTTGTTGAATGTTACACAATTTTCATAGTACTTTTTGTCAAAGATAGTCTGCATTTAAAAAAGAAAATTAATAGTGGCAAGAATAGAACACTTGCTGTATTTGGTGAATACTTAACATCCTGTTAAAAAAAAAAGGCATTACAGTTTCTCTAGTCTCGAACAAAGAATTATCTGTCCCCATAAAGCTTTCCTATATCCAATGTGGAAGAAAATGAGATGTAATAAATAGGAAAATTCAGCTTTGTATGTCTTGTGTCAAGATTGATCAAGAATTCTTAGAACATTCTTATTCTTAGAGGGCACAAATCCACTTCCTTAAATATTCATAGAAAATATATTTGTCTATATAATAATTTCTTTTAGTCTCTTGGTTTTGAAAGTTCAGACACTGTTCATGATGTCGGGAACATTATCATGAACAATATCAGTTGGCGTGTCCTCTAGTGGTTGTATGAATGGATAGATTGTTCAAATTGGCAGATGCAGATTTGAACTGAATGACAGGATAGCGTACAAAATTAAAATATCTTCCTATAATTATGCCCCTAGCACACAATTCTAAGTGAATTTTTTCAAACACTGCAAGAATAATGAAATGTGTAATTCAGTCTAAGAATTCTTCAATCTTGACAGCACTTGCACAAAAATAAATTTTCCAGACTAAATAAATGTACGTTAAAATGGGCATAAAAATCCAGAAAACTACTTCTATTTTCAACATTCTTTTCACAGTCTTTTCTTTCTCTTATACTGTCTTTTTTTTTTTTCTTTACTAGGATGAAACATTAGTGCACTGTAGTCTAAATGAATTAGAAGATGCTGCACTCACTTTTCCAGTTCTTTTTCAAGATGTCATTTACCAGGTAATTAGGGTGCATAGAAAAATATATACCTTTGTATTTTGTCTAACACATAAATTCTTGCTGTGTGTATTTATCATCACCTTGTTTAAAGAGAGATAAGTAACTGTCTGGCATTTAACAACTGTCTGGGTTATAAACTGCAGGTGTCAGATTTTGCGAGGTGGATTATCCTGTATTAGAAACACTGTGGAACACTGTTTATTGCCGCCACAACGTGGTAATGTCGGTCACTGATTCCAGTTGTAAAGGTTCATTGCTAAGAGCAGGTGAATGATCTTTGTAGCAGCAGTCTTCAGCAGCAGCCTTGCCCCTTGCCAGCAGGTGGAGGCAGGAACACTGAAAATTCAGCCAGTAGCATTGCCCAGGTACAGCTTCTCACGGACCGTTAACTTTCTTCCCTTGGTAGGGCAAACCAATCCACATTGCTTGATTGTTTCTTTCTATATAGAAGACATCTTCAGAGCCTGACGTTAACTAGCTTCTGTCTCGGTCGTTAGTCTTGCTGTAGACTTTGCCAGTGCCAGTTCTACCTCTTTACTCCCAGAGAGAGTCTGCTGGGTACTTACAGTGATTTTTGATTGTCTTGTGAAGACTGCTAGGTTTTTGTTTAGGAGGTATTGTTAGTGGTGTGTGTTTCACATTGACGCATCATAGAGGAAGAAGCATGGGAAGGAGGAACTCTCTTCCAGTAACTACCAAAGATGCTGCACTGACCCAGGCTGTTGTTCTCAGGTCCTTTTGTGTGATGTACCTGGGAGTAGCAACAGCTTCCCCACCATGTAGTTCGCACGATATTGGACCCCACTGTAGTATCTTTGGAGAATGAGCCAGTCATCAGGCACCTTAAAAGGACACTTGTCCAGGTATTTTTCCTGATTTTAAAAATGTTTTTCTTCACTGTTTCATATTAAAACCCTTGGAATCTGAAAAGCTGAAATAATTTTTAAAGATGGGTTTATCTTATTTGGTGATGGGCCATGCAGTTTCCTCCAGGCTGAACTTGGAATGAGCCTTAGAATTAGTTCTTTGGAGGTTCTTGACACTGCTAACAGAATCAGGAAGACTAAAGCTTCATTTTTTCCTTCCTTCTCTTAAGAGATCTCAGTATGATTTGACTATTTTCTGTCTATAATTGTGGTCCTTGTAGTGATTGTATGTTTATGCTGAGATCTAACTGGGATTTTGCCTTTAGGAAATTGAAGTCAATGGAAGGAGTGACTTACAATATTTCTAAAGCTTTATTTAATGGCATTGTACACAAGGCTCTATAGCGCTCGATACAGTACAGTTACTATTTTGGTCCTGGAGAAGTTGTCCCTTCGCTCTCTCTAGAGTCTAGCCTGGATTTGCCAAGGAACAACAGCTTCTTGCAGCCTTGAGAAAGTTGGCCACTGTCTTTGAGCACACTCTTGATCACTGTATTCCGTTTTGCTGATTTTACATCACACTAGACACGGACAAAAAAGTCACCTCTTACTAAGTAAAAGGTAATAAGCAAGACAAATATTTTAAGGATACAATTAAGGTCATGTTTAACTAGGGTATAACATGCAAAAAGACAAATAATTTCTTGTGATAAAAGTTGAAAAGTTTGTTGGTATTTCATACCCTTAGCGGTTTTAGTCGATGATTAGCTATTTATGAGTGTTTAAAATGTATTTTTTTGCTTATCAATTTGACCATCACCTCTGTTATAGTCCTGTACTAATTTCACATCTCCATATTTCATTTTGAAAGTCACTTCAGCTGGCAGCAGAGAAGCAGACACTAAGCCATCTGAGCAAAGTAGAAGACAGCAAGTTACTATATAGAAAGTATTGCATAATATAACACACTGAAAAAAATGCTAGATGTGAAAGAGACATTTCTGAAGATGTTTTCCATTAAAATAAAAATATGTACCACTTTCTTGTAGGTTTTCCAGAAATATTAGACAATTATCTATTAATTATTTCTTAAAGAGTAGAACCTAGCTTAGTGCTCATTTTCTTACTGAATATCTCATCTTTCTCACATTAAGTCTGACTAATACTGCAAATGTGAGCTTGGGTTCATAGCATTTCAATTTTCTTACCCATCTGAAGGCATCAAGCCAGTGCTCTTGCAGTAACAGTGTGCTGATAAACCAGGCACTTACCTAAAAGATGGTCCAGAACTGACCATTGTAGGATACTACAACAGTAAGAATCAGATTGAGTTGGGCTCTAGAAGGTGTACTATAAAATACAGCTTAACTCCGGTGGCCTGTGAGTTTCACGTCCAGAACTCAGCTCTGTTGTTGCTTGTTACAGTGATATAAAGTGATGGTCTGTTTTTAAGGAAAGGCTTCTAAAAATATGGGCTTTTTGCTTGTAAGTTATTTCTCACAACTTACCTGGAGTTATGCAGAAGAGAAGAACTATTTAATGTCTAAGTATAGAGCAGTGTTCTGCAAACTTAAAAATTACCATGTGATTCCACCACTGACATATAGGTTTTTTAAACCTTTGGATGAGTCACTTACTGATTTCCATTAAAAAAAAAAAATAAAAAAAAAATCAAAAAATCTATGAAATGGGTACAGCTGGGCTTACTTATGTCAGGCTTCTGAGACAATTAATTAGTTTCTGTTTTCTTGGTTGAAAAAATCTATAAATTATGCCAGTGTTTAAGTTTTGGACTTAGGAAAAACACAGTATTTGCAAAACTGAAGTTTTCTTAAATACCGTATCTGTTAAAGTGGTATCTTAAATCTCACTGGAAAACAAAAATAAATGTTCAGCTCTTCAGCTGTAGACTTTAGACTTTGTACTCTTCATATTACTTTACATAATAAGATAAGCAGCTTATCTTATGAAGAAATTTTTTTTTTTTTTTTGGTAAAGAGATTTTGTTTCTGTTGCTGGCTTCAAGTCCCAGACATGAGATCATCTCACCCTCTGTTCCACTCAAAGGGTACCTTCCATGCATTAGCAGGACATAGTCAAAAGCCAGACGTTTTCACTCAGTTCTTCAGCTGAAATGCATCTTTACGGATTTATCACAGAATAATTCCCTTTGATCTTTGTGATCCTTGAAAGATGTTCTGGAACTCCATAGGTCAGTTGTAGGTTATTGAATATAGTGTTACATGTATTCCATCTTACTGTTGCCAGCAAGGACTTAGATGCTTTACTTTGTTACTGCAGTGGAATGAGGCAAACAATGCTTGTGAATTCTGGCTCTCCCTTCTAATGAACTCCCCTCTGTCTCAGAAATAACAGAAGAGCCATCAAGCTTTGGATCTGAAAGCTGGGAAGCTTTAGTGTATTTTGGGCAGCATCCCCAAAGAAATCTGGTCTTAGGTTGGGAAGACTTAATTTTAGTTCAGTAGAACCTCTAGAATTGCACTTCTGCCCCTTGAAGAGCCATGGCTGGCTACGCTTCAGGCAGTTGTGTCTGGTTATGAGATGATCTTCATCTTCAGTCACTTAAGCCATGGTCCTGTCGGAAATAAGTCAGGCTTGTTTACCTGGCAAGTCCAGCCTTCTACCAGGCCTGGAACAAGACCCAGCTCTGTGCATCGTGTGTGTCTCGCGCGGTCTGAACAAAGGCTGTCTGCACGTGCTGTCCGTCCTTGCAGCAGAGCGTGTCAGGGCTATTTCAGGGAAGGCTAGGAGCAGTCAGGTTAGCCTGGTATTGGTGTCTGGCGTGCCCCAGGCTCAGGTGGGGTACACGGATGCAGCTGGGCCAGGCAGGGGGTCTTGCCGTGCTGCAGAGTGCTTACCTTGGAAGTGCAGTGGGTAAGTGCAGCTTCACATGGGCAAGTTAACTAACCTGACTCTGGTTTTCACCTTGTAAAATGATGGTAAAATTATCAGGTGTAGAGGTATGTTACAGATATACTGAAATTCATTATAATATTATTCATTATAATAACATTTCCTTCCAATTCCACCTTGGAAGAATTAAAGTCCTGTATATTTTGAACAAGGAAGACATTGAATGACAACTTTGATTTTGCACATTCAGATTTTGTTGACACTGAAATAACAGGATGTGATGATCAGTTCGCGGGGGAAAACAAACAAACAAAAAAACACTAAAAAAATTTTTGAGGGGGCTTTTCATACGTTATGCATTTATGAGTGTAAGTCACTTTGAAGTAGATGATATCACATATCTGTGTTAACAAACTTTCAGTCATTAAAAATGGTGAAAATTATTATTAGACTTCTATCTATATTTTCAAAAATTGTCTTTCACATTAGATCTGCTCATTGGAGTGATGGATGCATTTTGTTCTACTTTGGTCACTTAATTTCCTTTACTTTGGTTACCCAGAGTTCTGTGTCAGCTCGTCGTATCTGGGTATAATCATGTGGTTGCCTTATGTTGTGCCAGAGTGTCACAAACCAGTAAAACAGACCAGTGAATCTGCCCTTGATGTCATTGTTAAATTATATATGTGTGTATAAGCTGTGATTAGAAATACATATTCTACAAAGAACTTAATTTTCCATGGAGTTCTTGTTTGCATTCACATGTGAACTTCTCAGAGAAAGACTGATATTAAGGTAGATACACACTTAGAACTGCGTGGCAGTAATCTAAAATAGAACACATTACAAAGATGCTGCAATTATCCACAGGCTAAACAAACTAAAAAATAAACCAGAAAGAGTGTGCACATATGAGGAACTCAAGCAGCCATAACTGTTCTCTGATCTAATTGGATGATTTTTAAAATTCTTTTAACTGGCCATTGTGACCAATATAATTAAATGCACATTTAAAAGGAACAATAAATTATATAGAAAATGTTTATATTATATTGACAGATACCTTAACTTACTGCTTTGGGTGCCAGGAGAGTTTGTGGAAGAGATGTTAAAGAGGCTGTTTCTGAAATGACATCTGTGTTTCTTCCGTAATGGAGAATGGGCTTGTTAATTTGAAATCAAGCTCTTGAAGAAACCTTAGAACGAAATATCATCCTCTTTGCCTACCATTATTTGCAACTGTTACCTCATGTGCAGTGAAAATATTAATATCCTTTCTGTGACTTACTCTTTAGTTTTGGAGAGAAAGATTTAGGTTGCAATAAAGTATATATTTGCTCAGGAAAAATGACATGAACAGAATAATCCTTTTGGCATTTGCAAAGAGAAACTTATCTTCCCTTAAACTCTGGGTTACAGCTAGGGAGGTTGCTGGCTGCATTATACACTTGCTAGATACAGAGCGAATGTTCAGAATGAGCAATTTGCGCTGACTTCACACTCACAGACAACTGGAATGTTATTAGCATCTGGTCACCTAGAGAATCCGAGTTAATTCATTACATTTGTTCTTGTGGTAAGGTAAACACGTCGTCTAGTCTTTGAGCAAAACTTCACTACCTTATTATGGCAAGATGAGTTGTCATTTTCACAAAGATTTTAGTGCTGCCAGGAGACATGGTGTGAAGACACGCTTGTGCACTCTATTTAGAAAGTTGGCTTTTCAGTAGTTACCTTGGCTAAATGCAGCCCAGAAACCTGTCAAGCACAGGCTGTGGTCTCTCCAAACTGTTCTTGATAGCTGATTTGAGGGATAATTTTTTACTGCCTCTGAATGTGAGTTTGCCAGAATGGGAAGGGAAGTAGACACTGTCTGCGTAGTCAACGAATATATCTTCCTGTGCCAGAAGTAGAGGTCATCAGACGTGATCAGATTGTCTGCTTTTGATGATTGCTCCTAGGGTAGGGAAAAAAAAACAAACCCAAAACTTAAGTGTTACTGTAGTAACTGATCACTCTGAAAACTTAAGTCAGAACTTTAGACACTTCAAGAAAGAAACAAATAAAAGCCATGCCCAATTTTAAGCTAAATAATGAAATTCACATTGGTTTAGAAATACGTGCTTCCTTTAAAGGACTAAGATATATTGCAGCATGTGCTAACAATATGAAATTTTGCATTCGTTTAAACTATTCCCCTTTTCTTCCCCTCTGGTCACTTGGTTGTGTCCACATATGAATTTGATACAATTCAATTCAAGTAATACAAATCCTTTGTGAAGATTTACTGTGTTTTGAAGGTAAATTTAAGCCTATTCCTAACTGGCTGTTAAAAAATTGATAAAGCTGGAACTACCTTGGTTGAAATTAAAAGAAGTTCAGTACAATCCCTTCTCTTTCTGGATATTTTAGTAACTCATCAAAACTGTAATTTTGTATGTGGGCTATTTCTGAACCAAAAAGAAAGGTAAGCGTAGCATAAGGCTGGCATTTTGACCCCTTAGCATGTGTCATCACTGTTGGATTAGGTCAAGTCCAGATCTGTGCCAAACTTCACACCAGACCATCATTCAAATATAAATGTGAATGTTGTACCCCAGGAGTAGAATAGTGCTTGATATGTGCCCTCACATCTGCCGTGGCGTTGGGCCATTGCCCTGAAGCTACGGCTTTCATGTGAGCCCAAGTCTTGTCTTTTGAGTTAAATCAGAGAGAGATGCAGAAGTCTCCTAAGTTGGTATCTCTTCTCGTGAGCCTACAATTTTTTACAGGGAATAATTAATGTATGTGTGCAGTTCTGTGCTGGTGGAATTTGAATTTATGGAAATTTGGAAACATCTGAAGCCTTTTATTTTTTTTTTTAAATCGCTTCTGGCACGTCCATATTCAATGTGTAGTTCTTAGTGGAAGAAGGTTATTAAGAAGATTATTTAGTTTATGTGCTGGCACACATTATCTAGTAATTGAACTGATGCTGCCCAGCTGGTGAAAGCTGATTCAAAATGTTTAGTCAAAGCAACCAGTTTCATTTTTTTCTTTAGGGATTGTCCAACTTTTAATTGAAATTATTTCTAATTCCATCAAATTTTCCAGGAAAATTGTTAAGCCTAATTCTATCACCTTACGCTTTCACTTACAGCTGCTTAGGCTGCAAGCTAATTTAATACTGTTTTAATTGAGTTATTATTCTGTAGAAAGTTAATATTTGCTGTTTACTTTATTCAGAATGCTCATTTTGAACTAATCTTTACAAACTGATACATAGTAGTGCAGGTGATAGCTGAAGTACTTTGAATCTTTAATAAAGTCCATCTCTCTGCTTCAGGTTTATGTCCGGTTAAGGCCATTCTTCCGAGAATTCCTGGAACGTATGTCTCAGATTTATGAGGTAAAAACAACTAGACACTACCTTTGAATTTCATTTTTAAGTTATATTCACATACTTTTATCTAAAATAATTACTTTTTCCCCTTTAATCCATAGATCATTCTTTTTACTGCTTCTAAGAAGGTGTATGCAGACAAGTTATTGAACATACTAGACCCTAAAAAACAACTGGTCAGGTAAAAATAGAAAATTGTGAACATACCTGTTGTAAGCAAACTACTATTTCTTAACAAATGTGATGAAGAAAGTGATTATGGCATGTTTGTTATTGCAGTGTGTCTCACTAAACTGATTCTTTGTGGTTTCGTCTGGTCTAAGAGTGAGAGAAAAATGAAACGAAGTGATTGAGTTACTGCCTTGGCAATAAGATAAACCCAGACAGCTTTATATTGCCCTCTGTGGCCAAAAAACATACCCATTCTCTAGCATGTTAGGCTTGCTCATGGAAAATGACCTCCTGGGTATCAAAAATGTGTTTGAGCTGCTTTGGGATACACGTTACAAATAAAGAAAATGAACTGTGATTACTTTTAAACTATTCAAATTTGATTTATTTATAAACTAGGAATTGTATAGCTATCTTTACAATCAGCATGTTTTTATTTCTTATTCAATCACAAAATAATTTGTTTGTGGGGTTTGTAGTACAGCTGGTTTTGTTTTTCATTTCTTTTCTTAATACTGAGCTTTGTTTGGAAGTGACTGGCATTTCTCAAGAACAATTCCTTAAGGCATAAAGAAATTTTGCCGGATGAGATTCTTTCTGTTACTGCTCATCTGGAAGGTGGACTGTTAGGTGGGAAAGTTGAAACCAAAGCGGGGTCTTCTCAAGGATCCACCCTATGTAGGGTGTCCCAAGGAAGGGAAGTAAATAACTGTGCTTGATTAGAGTCAAAACTCTGTAAATTCTGTACCTGGGACATCATTGGCAAAGCACTTCTCTGCATCATTTCATTGTAGTATTCTTCAGTGAAAACTTGATTTTTCTTTACACGCATAATAAAATTACTTTTGGACTGAGACGGTGGTTGCATCCATTGTCTTCACTTGGTAGTTTAGGCACATCATAACTCATTTTCCTTAAGAGCGTAAAGATAAACTCTTCCCTAGGTTTCATCCAGGAACAGTCATCTTATTGCTTGTTTTTATGTGGCACACAAAACAGAATCCCAGTTTGGTTTTGGTAAACTTACTTGCCACTGTGTTTTGAATGGGCAAACAAAACTAGATTTTCAAATACTTTCAGTCATTGGAATATCTCAGCCTAGCTGAATCACATAGCCAAATGGGATGTATGAACAAGTAAGATATTTGCACTTACAGAAAATGAGTCTGAGTGTGCATCCATCACATTAAATGTCTTTCTCCAAGAACCTAATATGTATGATTCAGCACTGCAATTTTAACTGTGTTAGGAACAGGAAAAAGATAATAAAACATTGAGCCAAACAGTATTCTAAGAAATTGCAGGAAGATTCATGTGATGCATGAATTAGTTGTGATTCATGTGCCACTGAAAGCTGACATCAAGGCATGATTAGTTTTGACATTAGCCTAAAGGTAGACTTGTCAGGCACTCCACACGTGTGACTCACAATCTATATATAAATTCATTTGCTGCTGAGGCATCAGCTTATTTTCCTCCGTAGCAACATTAGGAACTCAGCCCCTTTATGAAATGAAGCACACTATGTACAGCTTCTAAAAACTTCATTTAAAAATATAAGCAGCCTTAAAGAAACTGCATTGTAATATGACTGTGTAAAACTCAAAATCTGACTAGTTTGCAGTTGTTTTTTTTTTAAATTGTAATTACGTTGCTATTGCATGAAATTTCAGTTTTATTCCTGGTATTTTTTTAATCTGAGTCCTTTTAGTCTATCCATCCATTTACTATGTATTTCTTCTGTCATAAATTAAATGGGCGTAGACTAATTGGAAAGAAAGAAGTTGATGGAATGTTTGGCCTTAAGGCTTTTTTCAAGCTCTAATAACTGAAATAGGTTAATTGAGAACAGAGGTAATGTAAAAAAAGAAAACATTTCTCCTCATACTTTCTCTTCTAGCATGCAGTGGCAGAGGGAGGCCGTGTGCCGTAACATTTGGAACAAAATAAAAGGATAACAAAACCCAATAAATTTCCTCCTGTGCAGAACTAATCTCTGATCTTGGGGCCCTGCAAAATCATTTGAGTATTCAGGGTCCCTTTGTCAATCCATCTGCAAAAATGGTTAGAAAGCAAGACTCTGTTGACAAATACTTGTTACATGCAAGTTGAGCTTTTCTGTTTAAATACAACAACTGCCTGCAGAACTAGATTAACGCATAATTTTACCAGTAAAAAGCTCACAAGAGAATGGAAAAAAGGGAACAATACTTTAAAAGAAGAGAAAAAAAACGTGGGTAACATTTAGCAAAGTTAACTCTTCTTTTCCCCTGTGCAATGTAGATGATGTAATTTGTCTCATTAATCAGCATTTTACTTTAATCACAGGCATCGACTTTTCCGTGAGCATTGTGTTTGTGTACAAGGAAATTACATAAAGGATTTAAACATTCTTGGTAGAGATCTTTCAAAAACGATCATAATTGACAATTCACCACAAGCCTTTGCTTATCAGGTAAGAACACTGCCGTCAGCAAACTTTTCAGATATGGCAAAACACTTTCTGAAGGAAGACAGTGAAACACTACATTTATATTTAACTATTGTTTAAGTTTTGTGCTTAAATTTGTATTTATGTTTAGAAACCAAACTCTTAACAAATCAGTCAGGTTTGCTTGCTTCTCTCTTATTTTTGTCATGAGCTGATCAAGTGCAAAGTAAGTGACTTCTTAGATGAACAGACTATATAACCAGTCAGTTTCATTCCTCATTCAGCTTTTCTAAAGAAAACCACCAGTCTGCTAAGTCTAGTGCTTGGACTTCATTGTGGATTTATTTTTTTAATGCTAGTGAAATGATTAAGAACAAATCGCTGGTTGCAATGACACACAGCTGTGAAAATTGCTTATGCTTAAATGTTATAAAGTTATACCCCATGTTTAGATTTTCCCAGAAGTATGGTATGTAACTATTCCAGTTAGTCCCGTTATATAGATAGAGTGTGATGTCTAATGTCTCACCTATGTTAAAGAAGCAAAAAACCAAAAACCTGTTTGACTTAGCCTCACTTGCACGAACTGCATACAGCCAGTACACAGTTAGCATCCCTGTGTGTTTTAACATAAAATTGCCTCAAAATACTGACGCTTTTCAATTCAGCAGAACTTTTAGATCTAGTTCTGTTTCAGCTTTGATGTGGAAATTCTTGTAGTGATGTACGCAAAGGAAGGAGGTATTTTGGAAATGAATTTTAATACAAACTTTAGAGGAAAAATAAATATTAATAAACTCTAGCTTGGAACATTTTTCCCCAAAATGCTATTTCACAAGTCATATTTTTAGATAGATTAAGTATAAATCATGTGTTGATGTTTTTGGTTTTGTTTTTAACTTTAGCTTTCAAATGGAATCCCTATAGAAAGCTGGTTCATGGATAAAAATGACAACGAACTCCTAAAATTGATTCCATTTCTGGAGAAACTTGTAGAGCTGGTAAGTTTCCTTTATTTGGCTCTTCCCCACTCCTTGCCCAAAAATGTTAGTTAGCTCTTTTAAGTATTCTCATATATTGTAAGATTTTTTTGAGTCACTGAGATTTAGAGTGCTAGAAGTCATGTATGTCTCGCTTTGAAAAGGATCCTTTGGGCAGTAATTCAAATATGTGTAAGGACTTACTTACATAGTAAATGTCATTATTTCTAACTGTGCTTTTAATCCAGAAATGGAGAATCGTAACATCAGTTATAATGAAATTGAGAATCTGTGGGCATTTAGATTAAATACTGCCTGTTGTGGGCTGTGATGTGTGCCTTTATTCTTAAAATGCAAGTAAAGTACTCCTAAATTGTTGTGAATGTTATGCAGTTACTTCTGTAAGTCTCTTGTAATTACATATATTCATGGCTTATATTTTGTTACATGAAAATACCAGTGTTAGAAAATGGACCCTGTTAAAATCTGATTTATAGATGTGTTTGTTCTCCTAAAACCCGCACCTTTTGTTTTCCCTCCCTACAGAACGAAGATGTCCGACCTCACATCAGAGACAGATTTCGCTTGCATGACTTGCTACCCCCAGATTAAAGCCTTTTGTCTAATTACTGAAGGGGGAGAAAATGCAGGACCCTTTTGGACTAAAACAAAACATTGCCATTACTGTTGAAATTTTGCATTTTTGTACCCCGTCTTGCTTTTCTTATCTTTGGTGCCCAACAATAATCAAGGGTTACAGAAAGAGACTTTATATATCTGAGATTGAATACATTCAGTACAATACAGTACAACACAGTAGGTAGGCTAGAACAGAAAAGTCTTTAGAACTAGTGCAACTCCAATGAAATTTTTTTATGTACAGGACATCTGCAGTTTATAAAGAATTCTGTTTCTGCCACCAGCAGTTTGACCTGTAGAAACACAGGATTTTATGATATAACAGAGATTGAAAATGGACTCTTATTTTCTCTCTGTTCGGTGCTCTAAGTGGGTTTGTAGCCACTTTTCTGTTACTTTTAAGATTCTCATTTCAACAGGAATGGCCAGTAAAAGTTGTTTTATTTTTCCTGTTAAGGTTTATAACCTTTTTACATTTTTGACCTGTATTAGATTAGAATTTCATTATGCATTCCTTTTAGTTGAGGCGCTTCATAGTTTTTCTGGAAATAGCCAAATTTTCTTAGTTTTTTATTAAACAGTTGGATGGCCGTTTTCCTGCTTCGTCTGCCTGCATACTGTATATTTGTTTAAAAATATTCTCTAGTTTTAGTCCATGTAAGTTTCATTTAGAAAGAAAACCCCTGCATTTATATTTTCTTTCTGTAATATTCTACTGTAGTTGAAATCTTTTCAAAAATCAAGAGACTGGCTAGATAAGAAGAATATAAGAATTACTAATATTCAGAATATTTTAAACCATTGTGATGGCACGTACTCTGGACAGACAATATCTTGCAGTGGCACAAACAACTGATGGACAAGGAATACCTCAGACTATGCTGTGCATGCAAATCTTGAAAGGGGAACTAGTTTGGTCACCTGTTAGGTTTGATGCAATTCAATTACTGCTGCCTTCTGTTTCCTCCAAGATTGAAGTGTTCCGCACAGCGGCTCAGTATTTTAAGATGTTTTGCATGGGCTGATGGTACCGCTGTGACACTCGTCGTTACAATCAGTTTTAAACTCTGTGTGACAGCAGAGGTACCTGGCAGTAACTATGCATAATCCTGTGGTACCGTACACTCCCACGCCACCAACGCAGTCAGTCTGCTATCATAGTGGTTTTCTATGCTATATGGAAATAGTCTTTCAGCCTTGGTTCTCTAATGCAGCTACTACAAGAGGCTGATATTTTTATAATGGTGTGTAATCTCCTTTTCAGGAGGCTTTTTATGGAAGGTATAATTTGTAAAAGTTAGGATGCTTTGCCTCTCGACTGCATTAACACGCCATAGGCTCAGACTGTTTTTGTGTAAAAGATGTCACAGAACGGCACTTTTTCTAAAGAGAAGTTTGATATTTTGTATGCTTGTTAAGAAAGTACAGTATTGGAAATTAAAGGTGGACAACTGATAATTGAGAAGTATGTCAATTAATTTTTTATGTATATTACCTGTTTACTTGTACAATTTTATTGTACAAATTACATGCAGCTTCATTTTCAAATGAGTCCTTAAAATAAGGAAAATCTTTTTAGGAAAACATTTAATTTTTGTATTTTTGATTTTAAAAGGCATGAGTTATGTCAACTTTTTCCAGTGTATTAATGAAGATTTTAACTTTTCATCAGGTTGAGTGTTTTCTTACTATATTATCTGTTGTGTATGTAGTTAGCACATTGTGTCACTGAACTGTTTAAAAACTTAGCATGTAGAGCAAGCCTGTTTTGTGGAAAATCCTTATTCATTAAAAAAAAAATCATCATGGCAGATTTTCTGCAAAAAAGTGAAAACATTTGCAATTCAGAATACTGATTTTTTTTGTATTTAAAGAAAGGTATTTTGCTTGCAGGAAAGAAATACTACAGATTCATTTTAATGAGAATCTTTTAAATGTATTTATCTTTAGGGCATCTGGGCATCTTTACGCTGTTTGTCTTATGTCTTTATTGAAATAAAATGTACATAACATTACCTTTATATATGCTTTTGCGCAGACGTGTGAACCCTGTAACCATCCCCGTTCCTTCCTGTTTTTATGTCCATAAGATGGTTCTGGAAATATTTATAGATTTTTGAAAATGGTCAGCTTGTATTTGAATTGCTACATGGTTTGCCAACTATTTTCAGTTGTTCGTTAAAATGTAAATCTAAATCTGAGATTTTTAATTAGTTTAACAGTGAATCCTTGTTTAAGGTGGAATTCTTCCAAATTTCTCCAAGTAATTGACATAATAGAACTGCTTTAAAATTCACTAGTCTACCAGAATGAAACAATTTTTGTTAAGTAGTTCATCACTTTTCTCTGACTGTAAAAAGAGATGATCATCTGTTCAAATAATGTCCTTAAACACGTGGGTCCTATCTTTAGCTAAAACCATTCTAAAAGTGCTTTCTTTAGTTAAGGAAACCAAAGCATACATTGCACTTTACAGCTGTATCTGTGTTGTGATGATCAGATCAGTGAGGGAAATCGAAATGTAAATTGAGGGATTTAGTTCTACATAGATGCACAACAAAAGTAACAGAGACTGCTTAGTAAACATATTAAATATTAATATTTTAATGTGCTGCAAGTCTGGTATTTATCATTCTGAACTTTCTTTGCAGAATGAGTCTACCTTCTTCAAAATGTAACTTCCTAAAAATGTCAAACACTTCTGGCATAAACAGTCTTTGCATGAAGCAGATTTATAATCCATCAGGTCTTATTTTCGTCTTATTAGTCTCGAGGGTGAGACTTAACTGTTTCTCTGACATGAGTCTGGATCAAATTGTGCACACCAAAATTGACACTGATAACCAGGGGAGTCTCAACTATGTGCATTACTCAAGTCTTGAATGTAGAAATGCGCAACTTAAGCAGTTAATCTTGTAGCTGTATCATTTATTCCAATTTTATGTATTTTTAGACAACAACATCCTATTTCGAAAGTTCTTAATGATTTCATTTGTGGTCTTTTGCTTGATTGTGGTAATCGTGTGTTAATTTTACATGTCCATATGTACTCTGTTCTAGGTTTGAGCATTCTTGGTTCTGACAGCAAAATAATGTCTTTCATACTTATTTTGGCAATACATGTTCAACTTTTTTTTCCTTAAGTTGCTACACAGCTAGAATAGTGTTCACCTTGGTATTATTGGCTTCCTTTCTACCTTTGATTAATTTCACTTCCCATTTTTTCATTACTTTTGAAATGTACCAGAAAGCCTGAATGTTTCAAGACCTGATTAAAAATCTCCCAAAACAAGAGTGGTATCAACCAAAGCATGCTAAGGAGACACACCTTCTTTAAACAAAGCACTTACGTGATTATTTTTGATAACGCATTTATGTGAGTGCTGTGCTGAAGGAGAACAGAACGCAGCGCTGGCGGGAGCAGTGCTGGGTCAGTCTGCCACTGGCAGCAGAGCTGCGGGAACAGTTTGCTCTGGCTCGCTGCGAGAAGCAAGTGTCCTCTTTGTAGCACAATGTCCCCCCTCCCCAGACTCAGTTCCTTCCGACATCTGAGTTTGAGGGCAGTTGTACTGATGGTTGGATTGGCGCAGCTGAAAAAGCACCGATGAGGAGAGGGACCAGGAAGGGAGTGGATGAAGAGAAGGTGGAGTGGGTGGAAATCTCATCAACCTGTCTGCCACCAGCAGGACAGTAATGGCGGGCCTGCTCTGAAACTGCCTTCAACAGTAGAGCTTGGTTGTTAGGTAAGGAAAGCTGTCCAGAAAATACAAAAATATGATTAAATACCCATATTCCTTTGTTTTTCCTTCTGGTTCTGGCTTCCTTACAGCATTGCGTTGCAAATCGTACCCTTTATTCTTCTTTGTCTAAACCAACATGAATCAACCACCTATTGTTAATGTATTAAAGTAGATGATGAGATTCATAACTTCACAATTTATATGAAAATGAAGGCGAGCCCCTGCCTGTGATAAGATGCCTGTATCGCAGGGAATTGTGGCTACTGAACCAGTCGTGTGACCCTTGCTGTTGTTCCTCTTGCTTCTGAGTGAGGACTGGAGTAGCACTGGGTACGCCTAAGCAGGAGGAATTAGAAAAGTTAACCATGCCTTCTTCCATCCCCTCACTGTGCTGCACTCCCATTCCGTTCCACTTGAAGGACTTGGAGAGCCCACCTTTGCAAAGCTAAAATTTCAATGTAAAATTAATGCTTGCACAGTTGAAATGAATCTAGTACAGACAGCTAAATTATAACTTAATAGAATTCAAGAAATCAAGGCCAGAAAGTAAACATTCACAACCTAATGTCAATTAAAAAAATGGACAATACCTACTGGTATGATACGGATCAGTTGGACAAGTTTGTTCCGGCAGGTACCAATAGAAACTAATCACTCTTCTATGAAAATAATGTCTTCCACTGTAAGTAGAGCGTTAAGTTAAGTAGGCACTGTTTTTCTGGTGAAAGGACTTCTGTGAATCTATGTGGCAGAGATGACAGATGGTACCTTTGATCTGCAGTCATGCCAATTCCATGTTTCATGCCATTAAACTTCCTTAAACTCATTATCAAAGACCCATACAAAGAAGAAATAAAGCAATCGCAGTCACCCAGGCAATGCAGTGAGCGTCAGATCGCAGCGCACAGCCAATTGTTCATGGCCCTCACCTCCTGAAAGTGAGGTAAATGTTTTTGTTTTTAGAAGACAAATGCCTCTTTCTGGGAGAAGTAATCCATCAAAGGTGTTTCGTCGGCATCTTCAGGCAAAAAGATTGTTTTGAGGATTGGAATTAAAAGGGAGTTTTAAATCCATTCTGTGAATAGTATAAAGTTGAAATGTGCAGACTGACAAGAAAACCTGGGATTGCAGCAGAGTTCCCCAGCAGTCTGGGCTGGCCGAATGCTGGCAGGCTTTCTCTCCTACTTTTCCTTCCCTCTCTGGGTCACGTTTGTTACCCACTTCCTTCTGCCCGCACTGGTGGTCATGTGGCCGTGTGGTAAGCCTGTGCCAGGAGCTGAACCAGCTGAAAACTAACCACGATAGAATACAGAAAGAGACTGCGGCAGCGAGGGCTCCAGGCCTTAGTTCAGTTAAAGCTGCTGGGGAGTGGAAGCTAAGTGAAGGTTCATGGGAAGACAATTTTTCCAGAAAAAATAACTGTCCTGTTAAACTTGTTCAGCTGGAGAACAGTGTTACTGTGTGTCTTGAAGACGCTAAAGGACTGCTCTCGAAGATTTGATTACACCAAACCCACGTCATTTCAGATTTGCATCTGGGGTTCTTGATACTTAAATCAAATCCTAATCAAGTTGATAAATGGCTGAGGAGAAGTAGCATAGGTGCATCATTTTCTTAGCTAGTAGTCATAATTTTGTAAAAAAATTTAAAAAAAAACAAAAAAAAACATTGGCAGCAAGTGTTTCTGTTTGGAAACAAGCAAGGGTGGTCTGCTAAAGATTAACTTGTATAGATTTTGTGAAGGACATCACTATTTTGGTTGTCTTGACTGTGTAATGTAATACTGTTTTGCTTTATTTTTTTGATACCTGCAAAAACGTCATTGTACTGATAGGCTGAATCTTGTAAAATACAATTGGAAGAGAACTCATGTTCTACAAATTTGTGTTTCTTCTGCAATCATTTCTAGTATATAGAATCATAAAGATTTATATTAAATATTTATGCTCTGGCTACTGTTTTCATGATTTTTAGCTGATACCATCCTTTGTTGAAGACTGTTTTCTGGAAAGCAAGAGATTTCTCACCAGTTTTCAGCCTTTAAAACCGAAGGAAGTGTTGTGTATGTTTTTTAAAAGTTAAGGAGGCCAAACAAGAAAAAAAATAGATGCAGTTTATGTACTAAAATTGTCACAGCACATTCTTTTAAGATGGTCTTGCTTTGAGTCTGATTTTCAATACGTGATACGTATTCCAGTGGATACCTTTTGTAAAATGACCACAAGGCCTGATCTGTCTCATTTTTATTTGTTTGTCCTCCTAAGCAGAAACCTTTGGATTTCTCCAAAATGAGAATTGTTCTGTTTCCTAGAAGGTAGTAGTTCCTCTCAGAGCTGTGCTGAGTGGCTTTTTTTTTCTTTGTGCCTTAATTTCCTCATCTATACAATGGGAATAATACTTCACTGTTTTAATCCAAATGTTTAAATTACTTTAAATGTGCTGTGTAAATACATAATATTTTTATAATTAACATGTTCCCAGTCACTGCACAGTTCTTGGCAGTTTCATAATTAGCCTCACAGCATACTGAACTTATGAAACTCTGTGTAGACTTGGTGAGAATATAACTTACGACATTGTTTGATCTATAGTTATGTCTCTGTTGTTATTGCCTGGTAAATGGGTAACAACAAAAAAAAGGATGATAAATTTGGAAGTAATATTTTTTTTCTAGCTAACATATGTCATAGTATCATATATCATTCCACTTCTTATATGAAAGATGTGGTGTTCTAAATTTATTATCTTCAGAGAAAATATATCCTCCTTTTCCAGTTAATTGCTCACAGAAATCACAGAGTTGGGAGGTGGCAGTGAAATACGCTGGATGAAATGAATGTTTCCAGCTTTTATGTATTTGACATTATTTGACAAGGTGGAAGGAAACATATCACTGAAAAAGCTGGGCTGGAGGAGGCTCAGAGGGGCGTGGTCTGTAGCCCCCAGGCACATCGTGGCTTTGGTGTCTTCCACTTCTAACCGGCTCCATCAGCAACATCCAAACAATGTGGAACATCAGACATCATCAGGTCTGTGACAGAGGTCTGCTTATCTCTGAACCAGAGTGCTGGAGTCACTGCGGTCTCTCTCCCCTGCTGTTGTGGGCAGAGCCATCTAAAGAGACGAGGTGGGCCTGACAGTTTCCAACTAAAATGTTCCCCGGGATCGGTGGGGAGGAGGTTGGAGAAGAGTGATGACTTGCAGTTGTGTTTGTGTCCTAGGGCTACAGGCTTTCCGTCCCTCGAGTCTGTCTTCAGTCTGATGACCAAGTGTTGTATTTGTGGACACGTAATTCTTGTGGGTGATCTTTACACTCCTGCTTCATTTGGTTAAGGTCAGGTACTGTGTTTGAAGTTTTAGTAAAGGACTTGCCTATACTCCTCTGGTGGTCACAAGGCCACAATCCCTCGGGCACCTGAGCTAAAAAAAATCACATGCTAAACAGCATCATGCGGGTAAACTGTGAAAGTGCATTCTGGCTGCTGGACTATTGCTAGTAGCTCTACTGCAACCATTTGCCCACGATTCTTCCTGGCTGATCACAAACCTGAAAGCTAGGAAATGACTAAGTCATAACCTACCTTTACAGTAAGCTTATACTATTATTTAGGGGATTAGGAGACATTTTATTGCAACATTCAGAAATCAGACTTCAACTATTTTTTGTTTCCTTCTCTCTCCCACTCAGCCATACAGTAATTCCACTAAATTACTTGTGTAATGCATTTCCAGCAGGACTGCAAGAGGCGACCGAATGCAGCCAGCCTGAAAGCCTCCCCACGCTGCCTGGTGGGTCACTGCAGCGGCACTGGAAGCGTGTCCTCACCTGGGAGTTTGACCAACTTCATTCATCGCTTTTGCTGGACACCTGGAGAAATGTACTGTTGTGTCACCAGCAATACATTGATCTTGTATCTTCCCACCTAACTTTATTAGGCTATGCCTTCTTCCAATACAGTAACATATGTTATTACAATTTGATTTAGATTATTTGCCAAGTCCAGTGAGCGTGAAAGATGTTCAAGTAACAGTATTGGAGGATGAACTTTTCCACATTCCACTCCCGAAGTCCTCTGAAGTGAAAACAGCTGAAGGCCTTCCTAGGTGGAACCTTTGGATTTGTGGCTCTTGCTTCTTGTCCAGCGTCCAGTGTATCTATCGATTAGAAATTATTCCAGTCTTGCAACTGAAGCGCGATGCTTCTAGAAAGACTGCATCCAAGATTGCACAACGGTGCTCCTAAGGTAGCACACGCGTGTCCCTCAGCAAGTTAGGAGGGACGTTGTCAAGGTACCTTAATGGGATGATGCTAATCTTCATGTTATGACTGTTATTAAATAACACAGATCCCAGAATACTTTAAAATTCCACATTCATAGAATCAAGCAGTTCTGGACTGACTGAAAATCAAGCGTTTAACTCATCAGTACTGCTAACATTTTAAGAAAGGAAAAGAAGAATCTGAGTCAGCTGAAGGAAAGTCAGCTAAGGAAGTTTAGTGGTCAACAGCTGGGGTGTTTTCCTAGCCTTTGCCTTCTGCTGTTTGAATCGTGCATTAGTATTTTAATGGGTAAAGGACCTTTAAGAGAGTGTGCTTCTCGCTTTTTCTTCCCTAAGGAAAAAAAGGAGGCATGGCAGCAAAAATAAGGGAATAAATTCAGACCATATATAAGGGTAAGTCCCACGTGAATTCCGCTATACATACTTTAGCAGGATTTTCTCCTTTTTTAAAAAAATCTTAAAACTATTTTCCCCTTTTTTCTCCCTTTATATTCCATTTTTGTGTCTGTTTCTTACATATTTTCAAGAATCAATACCTAGAAACCAAGTTTCTGAATGCGACTGCCTGTCTGCAGTATGAGAAGATGAAGCCTAAGCAAACAAGAATGGGGAACAGTTGCTGAAGTGTCAGCTGGCAAAGTTCACCCTGTTTCAGGCTAGTTTCTTGAAGCTGACACTATTTTTTGTGGTGTTATGTCTGTTTATGTTAAAGCTCTGCCATCTGCAGAGGGTGTGAGGAATCAGCCCAGGCTGCCTCAAGCTTTGTCGTTATTAGGGAAGAAGGACAGTTTTCAGGCTTGGGGCTGACTCCCCAGGCTCCTCATACAAGTGTGTAAACAGTGTTTGAAAATCGCCAGCTTCCTTGTGCAGAGTAGTTATGCAGGGATGAAATGTTACTGCTTTAACCTTACCTGGGATTTGAAGTAGTAGCACGCACCGAGTATAGACATGGTCATGTAAAAATTCTTACAGTAACACAGCTTTTTTTCTTGCCTCTTCTTTAGAGGGCAATATACCGGGACACCAGTTCCAGTAACAACTGTAGTTCAAACACTGCCTGCTTTATTCCTCTTGCGCCGACACGTTCAACCACAGCAAAGAAACCGACCTGTACCTCTGTGACCGAGTGCTGCCAGACCCATCCCTCCCAGCGGGAGCGCTCAGAAGACGGCCTATCTGACCCGCCGGGCCCCGCGGCGGGTGAGGCTCCTCTCAGGCCGCAGCTGTCACTCCCCGATAGCGCCGCAGAGCCTGCGGGGAAGGGGCCGCGCCTGAGCGAAGCCGACCCGCCGCGGGGAGTGTGAAGGACGAGGGCGGTGCCGCTCCGCTTCGGCCCGCCGCCTCCCCTCCGCCCGTGAGGGGAGGGATGGCCCCCGACCCCCACCTCTCCCGTCATGGCGCCCACCGCCCCCTCACGGCCCGCCCCGCCCCGCGGTGGGCGGAGCTCGGGGAGGAGCGCGCGCTGTCGGTGGGCGGGGCGAGGCCCCGGCTGTCCGCCGCCGTCCCGGCGTGCCCCGCGCGCGGCGCTGGCTGGGGCCGCTCTGGCGCGGCTGCCTCACCGTGCCTGCTGCGAGCGCCGGCGGTCGCGGCTCGTCGGGGAAGATGGCGGCGGAGGCGGCGGATTCGTGGGGTAGGTGGCGGCCGCCGCGCCCTGCCGGCGCCCCTCGCCCGCTCCCCTCGCCCGCTCGCCCTCACCCGCTCTCCTCTCCCCCACAGACGCCGACAGCTTCGAGGTGGTGGAGCCGGTGGCGAAGCGGCTGGTGCCGGGAGTGGCCGGAGACCGCTGGGCCGGCGAGGATGAGGAGGACGACGTGAAGGTGCGGCCGGGCGGGCCCTCGCCGGGCCCTCGCGGCGTGGGGTGGCCCCGGGGCCGGCGCCGCCGGCTGGCCGCGGCCCGAGGGCGGCGGGGAGCGGCCCGGGCCCGCCGCAGGCCGCTGCCATATGGTGCCGCGTGTGCGGGGGACGCGGGCCCGCGGCGGCGCGGCCCGGCCCGGGGCAGGGGCGGCCCGGGCGGCGGGTGAGGAAACCTCCCGCCGGGTGGGTCGGACTCGTCGGGCCGGCTGGATTCACGCGTCTCTGGTGGTGAGGCGCTGGCCCGGGGCGAGGGGGAGCGGCGGGGGCCGGCGGCCCGGGCGGATCGCGGCGGCTCCGCCTGTGTGGAAACGACTGTCAGGTGTTGGCGCTCCGAAGGGGCAGCGGTCGGTTACGGATGACAAGTCAAAATGCCAAGTGGAAAACGAGTCCGGCTCTGCCCTGTGCCCCTCAATCCCCGCTCAGAGCGGGCGTTTCTGCCTGCCCTTCGTTCCTGCTCTGTGGGGTCTTCCAGGGGAGAAAAAGACGCTTTTCAAGCCTCAAGAGGCGTCTCCTGTTCTCTGGGGAACCCACCTGCTGCTTCCCAGCTGCTTGCCAGGCCTCTGGGTGCTTTCCTCTGACCGGCTAGTTGCCCCTTGCTTTTTGCAGCCTTTCAGATTCATAGTTTTGAGTATGGTGCGCTGGGTGAGATATTAGGATTGCATTTAATGAAAGAAGTGCTGTATTTGTGCTTCTGTTACTGCCAGAAACTTTTATGTTGTAGCAGTATGTCTTTTCCACCCCTTTTTCCTACTTCTTCACACACCCTGCCGCTCTCCCCCTCCCCCCGAGCCCCACCACCACGGTTGGAAAGTACAGCAGTCTTACTGTGCAGTTTCAGATTTGGTAGTGCCTGTATCATTTAAAATGTTTACTTAAGACCCTATCTGAAATGGATTTTTACTGTGTTTCAAAGAGCGATGTCTGCATGGAATTGGTATTAAAAGGTACAGAAGTTCATTTCTGATGCTTATGAAAGCAGACCTTCCTTAAAAGCTTGATTTCTCCTACTTACTTCCAGCTGTCCCTTAGCAAGCTGGGGGGACTGAATAGTGGATGCCACAGAAACCTCAGTTTGCTCCACGTTCGTACGGACAGTAAGTGAAATGATGCTAGGGAACATACAAGGAACGTGCTGGATGAATGTAAGGAATGGAAATAGGTCAACTGAAAAAGACCTTTTTGTTTCAAATCAAGCTGCTGAGACATTGTAATAGATAATCTCACGAGGTTACTTGGTCACTATAGTATGGTCACAAGTATGAAGCTTTATGAAGTAGAGTATTGCTGCTTAGTGGGTTTGTTATTTAGGCTGCTGACTATTACCAGAATCTCTGAAAAACACCATCACGGTTGTCCTTGGAGCTTAGGGTGGGTATTCTTTTTATAAATAGTATGAAAAAAGTAGTTCATCTTCTCTTACAAAAATTTGTTAACTTTTTTTTTTCCCTGAGTTATAGGCTGTCCATTTTCCTTCTTAAATTTAATAACACCCACACCCTATAGTTATCATAGGTGTCACATTACAGCAGGCAAAATAAGTAAAGGTATCTCTGTATACAGTAGCTACAGTAATTTGTAAAGAGTGTGGTTAGACTGTAACACTATGCATATATATATAATTTATATATTTTTATGTGTAGACATACACATATCTTAGATTCATTGTCTCTGTGAGGCTTGCTTTTCCTCCTTTCTTTGAAAGTGAGAAACTTTTCTGCTAGGATAGAATGTGTCCAGGAGAATCAGACTTTAAAGTGTTATTCTGTTGAAGACACCTGTGCTTTCTGTGGCTGTTTTAATAAAGGAACAGTTTTCCCACATGTAGTAAGAATGCAACTACTTAACTTTTTCTGAGGGATTATGCTTTTAGTACTGGAGTTACATCTAGAGAGAAGGACTGGTCCAGCAAAAAAAGCTGTTTTATTTTACTTTGATTTGCTCTTCTTGTATAAACACTAAAGATCACAGAATGGAGCTTAGGAGGTGGTTGCTTGAGCTCTAGGTACCTTGTTTGCAAGGGTCCACCTTGGAGAAGTACCCGCATAAGAAAAATGACATGGTCTAAAATAGAAGCACAAAGTATTTTCTGACCATGAGTTTGTGTCTAGGTTGTTATTTCACACCTTGGAATCCGTTTTATGTATTAAGATTCTGTAGTTTATTTTGGAAGATTTTTTAGTAATGAACTTAAAATAACTGTTAAGTTCAGGACAGTTTGACTTCACCAGATTTAAAATTAGCATCTTCATCAGTAACGAAACTACTCTCCAGCGTTACCCAGAACACAAGTTTCCCAGAAGACAGGGCTCCTGCCAAGGAATTTTCATCTATTTACTCTTAGGCAATTCTGTGCTTAACAAAGCCAAAACTGGGAAATGTGTGTGTTGTCATCCAGGCGACAGCCTTTGTCATGGTACAGTCATTTCTCTCTGAAGGAGAGCATTCAGGTTTAGCTGGGAATCTAAATGCTGGAGTACCTGTCGCTTTCCAATCATGTCTTCTGGTTTTGGGGGGAATAATGTGCATTATTATATGCGTAAGGTACATCTGATGGAGCATACGAAATCGTAAGAGAGCTGCTCTCATTAAGGGTTTATTTACATGAAATGGAAGATGTTTTCAATAGCCTTATTTTAGATAAGTATGGGTAAATGAGTGTTGTTGAAATACTTCAAAGTTTTAAGCTACTTTAGTGGATATACTTTGGAATAAAGATGTTCTTTTTGAATTACTTAGTATCAGTGCAAAGATACAGTACTAAAGCAATTTTCTTTTCTTCCAAGAGAGTTCACTGGAATTTATAAAACACAGAAACAGGTGTATATTTGGATGCTCCCCTCCACCCCCAGTGGGGTGGGG
>VFFE01007168.1:2177901-2303520 GCA_008921705.1 Burhinus oedicnemus | reverse complement strand
GTTTGGAAAAAAAAAAAAAAAATCTTGGAGAAGAGTGAGGCAGTATTCAGTATAGCTGGGAGACTGGCATATCTTAGCACACCAGGTTGAAGAGTGAACCCTCAGATGGTGATGTCTCGCAGGTTGCCCTAGCAGGAGCATTCCTCAGATGACGCTGAGCTCGCGTTGCCTGGCCCTGGTTCCAGCAGCGTTGTTCTGCTGGTGGGGCTGTCAGTAGGCTCCTGGCAGTCAACAATCCCTTCGGTTAAAGTCAAGATCTTAAACTCCACCTAACAGCTCAGGGGGAGGTTGGGCCAGATGGCAGGTGGTCACACCGCCCTCCGAAGGGTCTGCCATTTCTACACTGCTTCATCATCTCATATTTGCAAGCTGAAATTGCCATCGCGTACTGTCGCTGTGCAGGCAGGGCTAGCAGGGACATGGTCTGCTGTGGGGAAGGAGCGTGTCTGTCATTGCGTGGAAGTCCTTGCCCACGTACCCTCTGTAAGTCTCTCAAACGTACTAATGACATGCAGTAGTTTCCTTTAGTCCTGTGAGTACCTTTACATCGTGGACAGGCTGCACTTCCTCTGGGGTTTTTGCACCACAAAATACTGATTTTAAAATCTGTCTGTGAAGGACAGGGCAAGGGATAAGGCAGCAAGCTATATACAGCAGTAATGAAAATTGCTATTTAAGAAGTGGGTGTAACAAACTCTTAATTAGATACGAGCTAAAATAATGCTGCTCCAAATTCAAGTCAGCTTCTTGGAATGTGGAAGGGAAGCTGAATCCCTTACAAGTGCCAATTAACTTGAGTGAGCTGGTAGATGAACTCGGGTGTCTTCCTTGCTTGGATCAGCACATTGCAGTGAAATACCGAGTTCTTCCACCAATGTCTTTTATTTTGCCATGCTAGTAGCAACCCTTAGAAATTAATAAATAGCTTGCATGACCGCCTGCATTACTGTTGTGAGGTGGAAGTCACAAAATTCAGGATTTATGGTTTTTAAGCTTACCTTTAATCATGTACTGACAGTATGTGTGATTTTTCTGTAAACTAGGTCTTGTCAAATGTAGCCTCTTAAGCTTGCAAGTTGAGTTGAATCAGGTAACTAAAATTAGATTCCTGTGAGATTTCTTGGCTTTAACTTCTGGTGTGTACACCATGTGGTACTCGGCATGTAACTTCAGATCAATTTTAGAGCATTGATTTCCATGCGGAGGCCATCCGCTTGAATTTGGAGTGGCATTAGGACAAGAATATATATTCCCATAATCGTTACCCAGATAACTATCAGGAAGAAACTGCACAACTACTGCTGGCAAAGTCTGCAGATGACATCAGCAGGTCAGTTGTGTAGAAAACAATGCTTCCTCAGTATTTGCTTGAACCATACGTAGTATTTTGAACCGCAGATCATCCACCTGGGTACAGGACGGCCATGAATCTTGAACGTGCTGAAGGTGAACACTGGAGACAGAGTTACTGCAAACACCACAGCTGAGACTGTTTGAAAATACACTCGAGAACGTGATGGCTGTTGGAGAACATCTAAGTGATTTGTTTGTGGGAAGAGTCTTTTGATAGCTCCTTTGCTTATTAAAAAAGCAGTAGTGTCAAAAACTGGTCCAAAATGGGGTCTCGTGACTGTTGAAAGTTGGTATTCCTGCCTAAAGCTGGTCCCCCGCATGCTCCTCTGCTTACTGCCGCTTTCCCTGCTCCTGCAGCACAGCCTTGTCTGCTGCGTGTTGTGTCGGCAGCAGGTCCGGGTTAGTGTTCCCCCATGTGTCGTGGTTCCACGTGCAGCCACTCGAGTGCTTTTCCCAGCACAGGGGAGAGGGGCACACTGGTGTCGCTCAGCTGTGGGGAGTGGGTACCTTGGAAAGAATGGGTCTTTTGGTGATGGTGACAGCACGTTCTGGTTTAAAAGGGTTTCAGCCAAGTGGTCTGTTTCCAGTGGTGGCTGTACTACGTGCATGCATCCAATGACATTCCAGTATCTTGTAGTGTGTAATACAAGAAATTATAATAAACTCATGTTTTACTGTGGGTGTTGATTTGACTGTTTATGATTTTGCTTTTGTAACTATATTGACATGAGCTTTCTGATTCTTTGAATAAAAGCTGCCTTTTTCATGGTAAGAACTGGTCCCGAAACATCTTGGTCAACTCCCAAAAGCCCTGCCCTTGTTGTACAGCTCTCACGACTTCCTCCCCACTTCCTCGCTGCAATACGTAAGGTTAATGGATACGTGAGCATTTAAAGAGGTTTTATGTAAGCTCCTGTTCTTTGTATTTGTTACCTAAACAAGTAGAAAGTATCTGTAAAAGAATCGTAATTAAAACTTATTTTGTAGGATAACTGGGATGATGAGGAGGAAGAGGAGGAAGTAAAGGAGACAGAGGTAAAACAAGGTAAGCCTTAAAAGTAATACATGGCTCTGTATGCAGCATCAGAACAGACACTAGTTTTGTCTTGAGTGTATCTAAAGAATCAAAACCATGTTCCAAATAGGGTCGGTTTTGTTTTTGACAAAGCATGTCTTTTAACTCTCTCTCTGTGTTCAGATTCCAGTAATTGAGCTCTCTGGCTTTCTCTTTCATTAGTGTTTCTATAGATGCTGAAAAAGTAATCAGTAGACCTCTTGAGAGCTGTATTGTTTAATGTTTTACAGAACCAAAAGTTTCAGAAAAAAAGAAAATAGCAGAAAAAATAAAAGAAAAAGAAAAGCTACAGAAGAAAAAGCACGAGGAGCTTAAAAAAAGGGTAACTCCTTTTTTCTTCCAGGTCTCATAAAATTTGGAGTGCAGGTTTGATTTTTTTTTTTTTGAGGTTGAATAAGACCTGTAAAGATCTCTTGTACTTAATAACATCTGGGGGATGTTAGCTTTAATTTCTTTAATTTAACCAGGTTATTGAAATAATGCTTATCGCTGTTTCTTTTGTATGCACCTCATGATAAAACATGCAGTTGTGAAACTTAGAACTAAGGTGTTTCTTCCTACTTCTTGTAGAATGAACAATTTATTAAACAAGGTGGCATTGTTGTACTGTATTGAGGTGGTTTTCAGGTTTGTACATGCTTGAGGTGTATTGACTTCAGGCAGAAGCAAGCTGTTCAAGTGGCACTGGAAAAACCATGATTTGTTGTACTATCTCTGCTGAAGGGTAAGAAATATAACGTTCTCCCTATATACATTTTATGATTCAGTTAGAGGCACCAGAGGAACATAAAGAACTTACACCAGAAGAACAGTTAGCAGACAAACTACGACTAAAGAAATTACAAGAGGAGTCGGACCTTGAGTTAGCAAAAGAAACATTTGGTAAGTGTGCTGTGCCCAAGTCAAGCAAATCAATGTAACTGTAGCATCACAAAAGCGTTGTATCCTCTAAATAAAAGTGTGTTACGTGTGGCTGCCCTGCAGAAGGAACTGAGCAGGGTTTGACTGTCGGAGCACACACGCAGGTTGCGTTACTGAGAGTAAAGAGGGGTTTAAATTCAAAGTACTGGAGGCGTGTCCTGGTACTAAGGCCTAATTGCAAGAACCACAAAAACATCTTTAGAATAGAAGGTGCTTTTTCTTAACATGTCTTGGTAGGAGGTTATAGGAAAAAGATGGCTACTAAATTTTCCAGCATATTGGTGTTTCTGGTAAAAAAATGACCGTGTGTAAAAAAAGAAAAAAGGGAAATAGTGCTGTCTCTTAATGTTCAGAGGTGCTTTACAACATGGATTTAATGAGGCTTTGGACAAGTGTGGCACAGCATAACTCATGCATGCTTTACTTCAGGCAATCTGTGTAATAAGCTAGATGTTGAGAAAGCCAGTTAAGTTAGTGGAATGAGCTTGTTTCCTGGCATAGATGAAGTAGACTTAAAGCAGATCATTCTGGTTTTGTGCTTCGACAGAACTAGCAAAGATACTGATTCATAGCAGCATTCTTCAAACATGAAAGCATATTTCCTTGATTATAGTGAATTATACAGCGTATTACGCAGTGAAAATTCTGCTCTGTGAGTCTTCCAGCAAAGTACAGTGCCTTGGCGGGGGGAAGCATTGAATACAGTAGCAAAGAACCAACTAAATTTTTCACTTAGGAGCTCAAGACAGGAATTCCTTATTTAAGGGGAAAGGGGCTTCATGTAGTGCAGGTTGCTCCAGAGAACAGGAATAGCTGGTTCAAATTACTAAGCTTTGCAGCAAAATCTCTCTCTGTACAGGTTAGTAACTCAGGCTGTTAGCTTTTTTTTGGTGGAGGCCAGTGGGAAGGGAGTGAGCAAACCTCAGCTGTGGTTTGGTAAAGCTTCGGTGAAGAACTGAATGTGAATGAGGTTGCTTGTTCTCTGGTGACATCTTTTAGGGATCACAGCTAATTTTTTCTATAATACCTGTCTTTCCATGCAGGTGTAAATAACACTTATGGAATAGATGCCATGAATCCCTCTTCAAAAGATGACTTTACGGAATTTGGCAAACTACTAAAAGAGAAAATTACACAGTATGAAAAATCATTACATTATGCCAGTTTTTTGGAAGCATTAGTTCGAGACGTATGTATTTCATGTAAGTTAAGCGAAAGACAACCTAGAATACGCTGCTACCAAAATTGCAATGGAGTTGAAGTTGAAAATGTGCTGTTATAGTAAATGTTAAATCAAAATTTATCTATGTAGTTTATACTAAAAGTGAAGTGCTAATCTGTTTCACTGACTAGTATCCAATTCCATTTTCACAAATTTTATTACACATTGTGCGCTTGTACAAGAGTTACTCTTTCTGCATGTCAAAGACAGTAATTTTAAAAAGTGTGAATTTTTATGCTGATCTA
Source organism: Burhinus oedicnemus (assembly GCA_008921705.1). Classification (NCBI taxonomy): domain Eukaryota; kingdom Metazoa; phylum Chordata; class Aves; order Charadriiformes; family Burhinidae; genus Burhinus; species Burhinus oedicnemus. The sequence continues at coordinate 2,298,704 of VFFE01007168.1, read as the reverse complement.
AATCTTTTGTGTTTTTCTTGAAGCCATTTCTAAAATAATAATAATAATAATTTCTCTGAGCCAGATAACTTGAGTAGCTCATTTGGAAGGAAACTATTATAAAATTGAGTTCCTGTAATTCTGGGACTGCAAAATAAATTGCTCTGGAATTCAACATGTAACTATACAGATATAAAACTATCTTAAACTCATTATTTTACACTGCTCTGGTAGGCTGAAGTACTTGGTGAATTCATTTTCCTGTACTGTACACACGTTGTCCTTCACTGAAGTGGTAACTTGATAGTATTTAGTGCTGTATAAATACAGTGATCACTGGCTGACTGGGGCCGGTGACTTACCTTTCAAAGGGATTCCAGATCTTCTGAAGTGAAGGACTCGGGACCTCTTGGACCATTTATTGTTAACAGTAATAATTTACCGTTAATCCACGGCTCCTTTTGATAAGTTTTACTGTATTTTACTGTATCCATATTTTACTGTTCAAATGCCTCCTCATTAAGACTTTGTGTTCACTAACTCTTAATTTACAAGTTTTACTTTCTACAACATTCAAACTGCTTACTAGAGACCATCTGAAATAGTGATTGTAAGGACCAGAATTAGCCAGTCTGTATTTTGCTGATTTAAATCCAGTAATTGCCCATACTTAATTACTAATGCTTATTTCTAGTTTTTAGAGAACGTTAATGTTAGATTGTTTAACTGCCTTCTAAGAACAATATTGCTGAGGAATCTTTTTTTTTTTTTCCCCTCCACCTTCCCTGATGTAGTGGAAATTGATGATTTGAAAAAGATCACAAATACTTTGACAGTACTATGCAGTGAAAAACAAAAACAAGAAAAGGTAAGACTTCTGCATGTTTCTGCAGCAGTAGCAACACCTGCTAAAGGTGCTAATCTGGAAAATGGGGATAGGTCTCGCACTGACTTGAACTGCTGATTTTTTTAGAGGTAGTAGCAGGAGATTAAATTATAACCTTGGATACTGGTTTAGAGTTCAATCCTCTTCGCTGTGTGAGGTAATCAGGAGTTGGTTGACTCTAGAGATAACAGGGAAAACCTTGATTAATTTACATAAATGTTACCTGTGTGCTAACCTTGTTCCATTTTAAGCTATCTTGGAGTTAGAATGGCTTACACTGATATCCTAAGACAGAAGCCAGCCTCATTTAGAGTTAAATGTCAATATAATAGTGATCTATGGAAGTAACTTAAGTCTTCGCTGAAGCTTGGGATTTTGAATAGCGGATAATTAGGATTTTTATGCTGTTGTGCAAACTAAAGGAGCAGTAACTGCATAGGCAAGGAAGAGTAAGTTTTTAAAAGTGATGTAATAGCTTAACTGATGCTTATGTGATGCAAAAGATTGTGTTTTATAGCATACGTGTGTGTTAAAAGTCCAAGTGGGTTGGAGTTCAATGATTGATTGAATTGTTAGATAGCAACAAAATCAAGCAGAAAATACGACTAGCAGTGCAACTGTTTTGGTATGTTTTAAATCAGATTGGAGGACTGGTAGGAAACGAATGGCAGAGCATTGTCAATGTGAGTAGTAACTTGTAAATGTAAAATGGGAAACCTCTTAGACGCAAACTGTTCCAGTGGCAGGTGTTCTCCTGTGATGCCAGTTGCAATTCTCCAGGCATGGGTGAAGCACTTTAATACAAAACAAACTTTATATACAGTGTTAATGCATTAAGTCTAGAGTTGGCAAATGTGATAAACATATTGAACTAAACAAGTTTAAAAAGAAAAAAATATGTATACTTCCTATTTTTATGCTCTTCTCTGCTGGCTTTTTATGTAAATTAGTTTGGTCAGCCACTGAAAGCTACAACTACACCAATCCAGTACGGAAGAGCTTTACCATGAAACGTTCTGTAAAGTTTGTTTAAGACTTCCATTCTTTTGTAAGGAAGATATTCAGCCTCTGGGTTGATAAAAGCCACATTGAATTCCTTAATTAAATTGCTAATTCCACAAAACTAAACATTAGACTCTGCATTTACTTCGTTCTACTTGTTTAGAGTCTAGGTAAAATAGGATGAATGACATAACACGGGCAAGTACGTGATGCAGGGAGCTGTGGGACACCTGAGAACGTCATAGCTTTACCCTGACTAGATTGCATTGTGGGATGAAACGCAGGGGGAGAAATGATTGGAAACTGAGCATTCACCGCATGGGCTTGTGAATGCTCGTACCTCAAAGATGTGTGGCATTACTCTAATTAGAGTAATGACAAATTACTGTGGATTTTAAAGTAAACAAACATGCTCTTCCTATTTAAGCAGAATAAAGCCAAAAAGAAGAAAAAAGGTGTTGTGCCTGGAGGTGGTTTGAAGGCTACTATGAAAGATGACCTGGCTGATTACGGAGGATATGATGGAGAATATGTACAAGACTTCGAAGACTTCATGTGACATTTATCTCCCCTTCTCTTGTCTTTCTGTTGCCCATAATCCCTTAAACATGTAGCACAACTTTTCTTCCTTTAAATTCTGCCAAATGCTACAATCAAAATTGCAGTATCACTGTGCTGGTGGTTTAACTCTTGATGGGTCCATGCTAAAGCACTGGGCTTCCTGTTCTGCGGTCAGGGGTTAGAATGAAGACATTTAAAAGCTATGTAAATAGCAGTTAAAAACCCCAAAATTCTGATAATGGTAACTGTTGCTATTTAATTTTATAGTAACAGCCACTAAATTGGAAATGAATTTCAACAAGGCAAAGTATTATGACCAGCACAGTTCAGTGACATGGCCTTAACTGTACCTCCTTGAATGACTTGTTTGAACAAAAGCAGTTTGCGGCAAGGGCATGGTGTGCACTTAGTATTACAATTGCTTTGTCTTAAGTTAGAGCTTGAAGTTTTCAGTATATTGTGAAGGGGAACTGCTAACTTCAGAGTGAAGATACTGCACCTGGAAACGCATCACTTGAGATACCCACTACTTCAAAGCTTGACATCTAAACAGAACAATTGGTGGGTCAGAACAAGGAAAGAGTTGCTTATTTGAAAAAAAAACAAAACCAGAAAACCAACAACTTGTGTCTTGAGTATGAAGTTTAGTTTCCATTCATCTAAATTTCTACTAATGCAGCTGTATGGGTTGGGTATTCTTTAACAGTTAATTGCCTGGTTTAAGTGTAAAAAAAACAAGACTTCCTTTTGGTCTCTCATGGGTTGTGGTAGATCTTTCACGACTCAGCCATTTTCTTTCATTTAAAAAAAAAAAAACTTGCTTAGCAAACTGCAACAGTTACTACAGTTGGGCAAATTGTTATGTTAACAATTATGACATCTGCAATGTTTTATAAAGCAACTAATTTAATAAAAATCACTATTGAGGACTTCACTACAGCTGTCTTTGGACCAGTTCTTTTAGTATCTTACCCTAAGAATACTTGAAGTGGTAGGGTTGCAAAATGGACCTGTGGTGGGCGTGTGTTACTAGGTCTAGTCTTTGCTCTGGCTTCCAGCTTAACTGGTGCCAGAGGGGCAAGATTTCATTCTTGTAAAATGTCTCTTTCTTGTGATAAGACTCTTACAGACGCTGACAGTAAACAAAATACTTCCAGGACTGCCATAATCCAAGCATTTCCATGACGAACTTATTTTATTCCAACGGACAGCTGCCATTATCACAAGCAGTCCTGCATTTACAACTTCTGGTTTACTCAGGTGTTTGTTCGCAATATGGACGGGATACATGTGTGCTTCCACAAGGCAGGTATTCTCCCAGATCCTTCCCACTGTTGGCGGTCCCAAATTTTTAAAGGCTCAGGGATGGTAATTCTCAGAAGGATAGCTCGAGGGTCTCCTTTCATGCTAGGAACTTTGAAGTTCAAGCTAAAAGCTTGCTAGCCATTATTGAACTTAGTCTGAGCTGGCTGTGATTAGTCTAATTTGGTCTTATGAGACTGACTAGAACTGGAGTATTAAATCAGGGTCTGCTCAGGCATAATCCTCCCTACATAAAATGTTTTTTGTTTAGCAAAGGAGCTGTGACTTGTACTATATATACCTGTGTACAACTTTTAGCACCACCATTGCAGATTTGAGATAAATACTGTGCAAGTAAACATTTGTCCTATGCAGTGGTTGCTAGCATGAGAAATGTTCAGCAACCACAAGGATATTGTAAGCTATAAATCCAAGTTAGCAGCTCTCCGCTAATTAACTGGGTTGCTATGGCAATTGTATTTTTGCTTGGATAATGTTTAGAGATGGTACAATATCATTGGTTAATTTTACTTAAAAGCTGTCTGTGTGCTATAGTCAGCTGTCAGCCCTCCCCACCCCCCTTTTTTGGACACAAGATAACGTCTCTGGATTAGCTGGAAGCTCCGCAGGCTGCATTTATTTTGGGGAGCATACAGAATCCACGCTGAAACTGGGTTTCTGCCTGAAGCAGTGTCCAAGTCTTATCCCCCTCCCCAGTTAAATCAGACCTGATCTTGCAAGCTTTCCAAACCATCTAAGTGGCAGAATACTTTGCTTGTTAGCTCCTGACAGGGTGTCGATACCAACTGTCTGCCCTGTAGGACTGTCTAAGCATGGAAAGGAGTTAAAATTTAATAACCATTAAGAATATATTTGTGCTTGATTACTCCTTTTACTCCGAGATGGTAGCAAATTAAGTATATGCTGTTTAGAGTTGTACAGACTATTTCCCTTTATCAGTAAGCTAGAAAACAAAACCAGGCTGATCAGACTGGAATCAAAGAATGGATTATCCTAGCGTGCATCTAAAACTTTCAAAGGAGCTTACTAATTCTCCTGCTTGTTTCATTGTCAATGTACTGGATATTCTGCACATTTTATTTCAGCCTTTTGTCGGTTTAGATGCAATTCCTATGGTGATCCATCATCTACACCCCTCATTTAAAGGACTGCTGGATCTCTGGTTCCTCATCCACTGTGTCAGTCTGTATTTGCTGGTTAGTCAAGTATTTTGTAAACAGTAAGATTTATTATACAAAACACAATTTTAGGTTAACACAGTCTCAGCATTTTAAATATTTACAACCAGCGCCAGTTTTCTGGAGTAACTTTCACATAGCAGCATATCATCGTAAGCAGGTAATTGATAAAAATAATCTGTTAAAGAATCAGTACTAACCATGCAAGAAGTTGTGGCACTGGTACTTGTCAGAGCCAGTCTCTACTTCATGGAGGCTGGTTTCTAGTTTGATAACATATCATTAAGGCAACAGCCAGTCTGTGCATCCTTCAGAAGCGTATTTACTACATCGTAGAACTTGTTATCGTAAGCCAATCTGTAGTATGTGTAGATATCTTCACAGTAAGTGAGCAATTTCTTCAGATTTTTCAGAGCGGCATCAGTAGGTGGGTGCTGTTTGACTCTGAAAATAATTGTATGTATAATTGAAATAGAAAGGCTTCACAGACAACAATTATAAGACAGTCTTGCTATAGAACTGCAAGAACTATACTTCTTAAAAAGAGGTTGTGCTCAACACGTGCGTTTGATTCTCTTGGTTGTTTATTTTGCTCTGATTGTTTTTAAAAAAGATTTGATCTGGCCAGCTCTAAGGCACCCTATTTACCCAACTCAATAAAAATTGCAGATCCAGTGCTATTTCCACAATGTGCTTAAGAAACTGAATAGATCTCAAGTCCCTATATACTACACTTTATCACACAAAAGATTTTAACAGTACTAAGACTTGCATGCTATTAAACACACAGTTGCTCCTCTAGTCTGTGGAAAAGTTCCAGTTTGACCACAGAACTACTTACTTCTTAGCAATCTCCTCAAATATGCTAGGCTTCAGTGGTCTTTGTTGTTTAAATTCTTCTAAGTAAGTGAAGTCTCCCTTAGTGATCACTTGTTGATACAGAACTTCAGCCCAATCTGGAACAAACTCGTAAGCCTCAGCCACAATAGCCGCCTGCAGAGAGAACAGATGCTGGAATTACTGAGCAGGAAGAATTTATTGCACAGAAACATTCCTATACTTAAAATATTCTAGGTCTTCTATTTGGCCCATCTCTTGATGCTGTTCTTGAGAGCAGCTGTATTGCAGAGAAACACAAGGGTAACAAAGTACTGCAAATACTTTTCCTTAACCCCTAAACAAGATGTCAGAGGGTGGGTTGGTTGTTCTCCTTGAAAAGTCCTTTTCTTTCTTATTTCCAAATTTACAAAATGATGGATGCCAATGTAGATTAGATTTCGGGGCTCTACTGTAGATTCAGAGCAGCATGAGAGCCGCTGGATAGCCAAGGCCCTGGCTGTACGATGGTAGCAAGGACTGCTAAAGGCATCAGTCCCCACCAGGATCCGCAGCAGTATGATGGGTTAAGTCACGAGACTTGGTGGCCATGTGGAAGAGCTGAGCATTATGCTCACAGGAGCAGAATGCTTCACTACCTGCTGATTAAAATAATCATTTTCAGAAAACATAACAGATGAGGAAGCCAAGCTTACCTGATAGAATCTAGGCAAGGACATGATGGAGTCCATCAGGTTCTGTCTGTTCAGGTTGATCAGCATAGTGCTCTGACCAGTGTTGAGAAAATGCAGCTGGAGGGTTATCAGCTTTGTTAGCCGACTGCAGCGCAAGGACTGGCGGACACAGGAGTCCTATTTAATAAATCAAAGACAAATGCAAGCTTCTGAAGCATGCTTCTAGAGGAAAGCAATAAATATTCCTGAGAGCAACGAGTTCAGAGTTGTCTAGTACTTCATCTTTTAGATCACTGCAGTTTTACCATTGATCATACTCCATGAGTTTTAAATGAGGCTTCACTCACCACAAATACTACATTCATCATAATCACGCCAGTTTTTAAACAGTCTTGATCTTGTTCTATGCTTGCTAGTTAAGCTCGTGGTCACTCCTCTACAACTGGGGAACCTAATTGTAACCCTAGATGTTGCAGCCTGAACAGGGAACAGCGTACCGCTCTTGGGTACAGCAGTCTTACTGAGACTGCTGGGATGCTGCTGAGCTGACAGAGCAAGAGATTCCTTTGCTCCTTTTCTCCTGGGACAGAATTCTGCATATCCTCCCTAGAGCAGCTTGCTTTCTTCTCAGTTCTCCTTATGTGCTCCCAACGCCATACAGAAGTCATACAATTCCATCTCATTTTACCTTAGAATAGCTTTCTGCTGCATCAATAAAGAGAGTCAGAGCTTTCATCAGCAGTTTCTTTAAATTTGCAACATCCTGAAGAGACTCCTCTGAAATGGGGAAAAAAATGAATAACCAATTATTTATAAAGGTGACTAACTTACAAAAATACCTCCTTGTACCAAGTCTGTCCCTACTGTTGTTTCAGAAAGCAACAAAAGACTAAAAAAAAAAAAAACTCATATTAAGAAAGCATGAAGGAACAGTGATGGCTGTTCAGTTAAGGGACCAAAGCTATTGCTGGTCAAGTGACTGAAGAACTGAAAAGAAATCCAAATCATACCTTTGTGGTAGATAGAAGCACTGATTATTACCAGATAAATTCAGAAAACCATTTTAGTTGTTGTTACAGTGCTGGCTAACTGCTCCACAGTGAGATCTCTGCATGCTCCATAGCATTTTCCCAGCTGTACAGAACTCACTAAGTTTCGGTGTTAACAAGTTATCTTGCACAAACATAAAAACCCCAGCACTTTATACAAAAAAACCACTGTGTGACATCCTATTAAAGTGACGAAAACACGTATGGGTCCTTACCTCCTCCCATGCATGGTACCACTGGAACATTACATTATGGTAAGAGCCAAAAATCCCAACTCTTTGAAAAATGCAAGAGCAGCCAGATAAACTGTTCAGTACAAGAATACCCTAAGCCTGGCAAATAGGACCCTCCTTCCAGACAGCGGAAGTTTAATGGATGTTACCAGGACAACACAGGTAATCAAAACTCCATTTACCCATCATGTCTTCCTTCTTAAACAAACTCGCTTGTATTTCTTGGTTTTGCACTTTCCACTCACCCCACGGCTGAGATTCAATGAGTTTAAGCTGTATGCAAGCAGCAGCCTCATGATTCTCTCCAATTTCTCGACACATACTGAAGCAGAGGGCTATCATGTTGTGCTTTTCACTGTCGCCTGGGCGACAACGCTTGATGTAATCCAGCAGAGCTGTCTTCAATGTCCCACTCTGGTCAGATGAAGGAATATTAGATTAAGATTTGAAGAACTTTTTTTTTAACTCACATTTTAGTACCCACAAGCAAATCTTTCTGGTACAATTTTCCAAAAAGTGATCATCACACTCTTTGAGGTTTCTCCATACTATTTTAAAACATAATGGCAATATTATACTTGGGCTTAACTATATTATGTCAGGTAAGAAAATCCAGTACCTATGCATTAATGTATTTACATACAAATGTCAAAACTGACATTTGTTTATGACTTTATTTATGTTACAAGAAAGCTATAAATATTTACGATTTTTAAAAACCCATGAAAACTGGAAGTAAAACCAAAGCAGGACATGAAAACTCTAAGTGACATTTCCAAACTTGAAGTTTCAATGCTGCTCTCGTCGCAGCACTGAACTAATTAGAAAAAACTTGTTAAACTAAAACCAGAATAAAACCCAGAATTAATTGATTATTGTGAAACTTGGCTAACACTTCCTACACTCCAGTAATTAAAATCCCCAGATCATTCCCCCTTGTTGTGTAAATATCAGTTTCTGATGTAGCCAGAGTTCTCTGAAAGTTTTCTCCCCTTTATCCCCTTCCACCTACTGGGTCTAGTTTCTTTCTCATGAGCACTTCAAAGTAGTGTTTCTCATGCAGCAATTCAAATATGTAGGTCATTTCATTGTATCTGCCAATTCCAGTGAGAAGACGAACCTGTGAAAATAACAGTGTAAGTATGAAGCTCAAAGTAAAGCAGAAAAGTCCTTTCTCTCAAAGCAGTCGGTGCCGTGGTGGGGAGAGGCTGCGTGAGGCTGACAGAGCCACACGGCACAGTGAGTTGCATTAAGCAGGCAGATGCTCCCTTAGACCCATGGAGGTTTTGTTTTTAAACCAACCTACTGCATCTTTTTTACTGTGAGGTGAACGGACATAATTTTACCAAACAAAAATACACAGTGAACCTTTTAGCAATGACACCATTATATTGGGCATGTCTCAGACTCCAGGAGTCCTTTCAGGGCAGGACTTAGAGACGCATGACAGCCAGTAATACAAATCATCACATTTCACCAGTAGTTGAATTACTTTGATATTCCCCTTCTGATTTACTACACTGTTGCCACCTCACCATTCCAGTATCTCCACCTCAATTTTTCCAGAGAAGTCTTCTAAGAGCTTCTGTGACATAAAAATCATCGCCTGCGCACATCAGACTAAACACTCACTTTTAGCTTCTAGGGACAGGCAGGACAAGACCAGTGAACCAGAGGTGAAAGGCTGTACGCCATTCCATCACCCACCTACTCCCCGTGCCCTGCTCACGAGCAAAGTTATTAGCTAACGTACATGGAAACCTTCACACGGCATCTGGATAAACACAGACAGCATCAGAGACACATACCACAAGTCCGTACTCTTCATTAGGTGCCAAATGTTCGTCTGTGAGAAGCCGCGCTGCTTGGAGGACTCTAGTGATTCCTTCCATGTGACAAGTCAAACTAAAGCAATTATGGGCCAAAATCAGCAATTCTGTAACTGAAGAACAGAAGAACTCAGGTATTTCAGTTAATAAGCTGAGGGAGTTAATTATTATGCTTCTGTCTCCAAAAGTGATGCCATCTCTGCAGAGGATACACAACCTTTTCAGTTACAAACAGCAGAAATGGATTAGGAAGTTGAGCTATTATGGTTCTGTCCTGTGCAATTTTAAGAAGTAACAGTTTCTGTAACAGTATGCATTCAGTCTGGCTTCTCAATCTGTGGGAAAGTCTGGGTTTTCTGGATCATTTTCCAAAACGTTACTTTATTCCACACACAAAACTTCCAACCTCCTCCACCACAAGCCGATTGACAAATGTGTAATAACACACCAGCACCCCGCTATTACCAATCAGCTCTGCATTTGAAAAAGAAAGGCCAGAAGTGTTGCATCTGGGTTTGAAAAATCATTCATAAATTCCATACACTAAATAAATGAGTTAAAACAGCACACCTTAGCATACTGCATTTTCCGTGGAAGGCCTGATGTAATACTGTAAAGCAATCATGACACAGCGGAGTCCCAGACCTTGCTCTCAGCACCACGCAATTCACTTCAGAACAGCAGTAGTGTTATATGAACTGGTACACAACATATTTAAAAATGCAGATTTTGAAAAGAACACCTATACAACATATTTTGAAACCAACCAATTATACATCTACCTGTAAAAACATACTCTAGCAGAGACTCCATTCAAAGACATCCTCCAGCACAATTTGGTAATTCCCAACATTGTTTCCCCAGACTCTTTTCCTTACTTTAGTCAGCCATAGATGAAAATACTAATATTCACCCCTATATTACTTAACCAGACAAAATAAGGGGTAAGTTAAGATCTGACAACAGGACAAATGTGTTAGGGACATAAAGACTACATGGAACATGATATTTTTAATTACTTATTTTCTCACAAAGGTTTTCCATATTTCCAGCTGGATTCTAATGCAACAGTTTCAACATTAACTTCAGCCATGCTCTTGCTTCTGCAGAACGTATTCTAGAAGATACTCTTTCCTCACCACTCTGGATAAAATAGCATTGGAAGTTCTGCCCACGTTAATACTCACGAGACAGCTCACACTAAAATCTTATCCTCATTCATTTTCCTCAGAGATGAACTGCTCATAATAAATCTTTTTTTTAAACAGTCTAAATAATTAAGTAAATTATCTCGTTTTGCCACTGCTAGTTAGCAGTGGCAAAATGGTGCCAAAGCACCTTGGCTATGTTTTATAAACTCAGTGACAACATCTCCATGGTATATAAAGCTGCAAAGTGGAAAATGGACTTTAGTAAAAAAAGATCTAGAAAGTTAGTTTAACAAATGGATAAAGAAAGCGATTTCTAATTGTGAGTAATACAAAGAAAGTCACAATGCCCTCCTTTTGCAACATAGAACTACAGGTAACTCACTGACTGCATTTCCCAGCTGTTGGCACAAAAAAATCTGTATTTTGTTTGGAAAGTAAACTGATGCAACACTTAAGCAGCATGCTTACCTACTGTGCGTATACTCAGATCTATTAATTTAATATCAAATTTGACATCAGTAATAGATGCTTCCATCAGCATTGCTTTTATTCTTTGTGATGTGATTTTAAACGACAGAATCCCATGTTTAGTAATGCATTAGTTACACGAAGTATTATTTGCCATTTACTTACTGCATGACAGTTCCCCACGTGGCACAGAGGAAATTTTGTCCAATAACTTCATGCCAACCAATGTATGATCCTGGCACAGCTTAGCAAGCTGTAGGAATGCCTGACTCTCAGCCGCAGGGTTCAAAACCTGTTTCTGTCCTGTGTCCACAGAGAGAGAGAGTTATGTCGTAAGTACTAACTGTTCAGGAGAGATTAGCTACATTAATAGAAAAAAACCCAAACAAACCAAAATAACTTCATCCAGACTGACTTAGGACTTGGAACTACAACTCTAAAGACACTTTTGATCTTACTGCTTAAATTTAAGAATCAGATACTACTTCTTTGCCAGTTCAGTCCAATGAAATCCTACTGTATTGCTACTGTAATTACACCTACAAATTCACAAATCCAGTAGGCTGCTGCTGCTGAAAAAATCAACCTTTTCCTCTTCCTTACACAACACAATTGTAACCCATCCCTTGCAGTGGCCCTGATTCACCCTCTTCCATGAACCAGTTCAACTCATGCACTCAACAGAAAACTCTTCTTTTCTGGATTTGGTTTCTGCTACATTAGTAAGTTGACTCTTCTGAAGGAGGTGCATCAAATCATCTGCAGTAACCACGTGAACTGGGACAAGGGGAGCTGCAAGAGTGAGGGATAGCAGAGTAGAAGACAGTAGGAGCGGAGAAGAGCACACCTGGACTCATGAATCTCCATCCAATGGCTCATTGTTTCTCATGAAACTTTATTGTTAATATTGTTGCAGAGTAGAAGTTACTCAAATAGAAAAGTCCCCCAGATAAATTCCTGCTGTTTTGAGGAACATCCCTCATTTCACAAAGTCAAAAAAAAAGGGAAAACCTTTTAGCCACACTTTTCACAAAGAAATGAACATGAGTCTTTCCAAGTCAGATGACATGGGGTTCCAAAGATCATGATTAAAAAACCCAAAAGACTCATTTTTTTAAAACCATTAAATTTACATCCACAAAAAAATAAAACCTTAAATACTGCAACACCACACTGGATACAAAAATAACTAAAAATAAACATGTGTATAAAACCTCACACAAGGTGTACAAGGTTTACAAACCTTATACAAGAGCTGTCCAAACATTACTGACTATAACTGGCACTCAGATATCTCACGGAATCACGGAATTTTCACAGTTGGAAGCAACCTCTAGAGATCATCTAGTCCAACTCCCCTGCTGACGCAGGAATGCCTAGAGCACATTACTCAGGACTGCATCCAGGTGGGTCTTGAAAATCTTCAGAGAACGGGACTCCACAACCTCCCTGGGAAGCCTCTTCCAGTGCTCTGTCACCCTCACCGTAAAGAAGTTTTTTGTTGTGTTTGAATGGAACTTCCTATGTTCCAGCTTGTGCCCGTTGCCCCTCGTCCTGTCACTGGGAACCACTGAAAAGAGTCTGGCTCCATCCTCCTTCAACCCACCCTTTAGATACTTAGAAGCAAGAATAAGGTCTCCTCTCAGCCTTCTCTTCTCCGGGCTAAAGAGTCCCAGCTCTCTCAGCCTTTCCTCATAAGAGAGGTGCTCCAATCCCCCAGTCATCTTTGTTGCCCTACGCTGGACTCTCTCCAGTAGTTCCCTGTCCCGCTTGAGCTGGGGAGCCCAGAACTGGACACAGTATTCCAGTTGTGGCCTCACCAGTGCCGAGTAGAGGGGGAGAATGACCTCCCTCGACCTACCGGCCACCCTCTTCCCTATGCAGCCCAGGATTCCATTTGCCTTCCTGGAAACAAGGGCACATTTATTTATAAAGCTTAATAGCAATAGAAAAGAATAAATTAAGAGAGCAAGGACTGTTTTTTGGATACACAAATATCACACTTACAAACCAAAAATGCTAAAATGCAAGATCAAGCCACCTTACTACCTTTCCCTTCTGAAGATGCCAATAATTCCTGCATGATTTCTTCAGCCACTAGCTCTGCCACAGTTTCAGGCTGGAGACCCTGTGTGGTGATGAAAGCCTGAGCTTTCCTGCATCTGTCCAGCTGATGGGATGACAGAATTGCTCGAAGCACTTTTTCAGGGTCGTGGGCTGACATTTCACTGTAGGAGCAGTTCAATTCCTAAGAAACACACATACACTTAGAAGACTACACAACAAAAATTCCAGTCCACAACATATATTGACCTGCAGTACATCTTCGTAATGATGAGCTGATGTAAGAGGGGAGTGCTGGAGAAGCAAACAAAACTCAGTTTCAAAAAATGCAAACATAATCTGTCCTTATATCAGTTAACAGTGCTTTCATCAGTTTATCATCAGTATTCATTTTCTCCAGATCAGGATGGCATGTAAGTACTTTGTATTTGAAGTTTAAGACTTACAGAGGTGTCGCCATGGACAGAGATGCTTTCCTGAACCAAATATAAACCTTAACACTTAAAATACCTATAAGACAGACAGGAATATTTCCTCCCAAATGAAGAATTGTGTTTTACTGCTTAAGTTTTACTTATGAGGTTCCTTTTCCTCTTCTCTACATACCACAAACTCTCAGTGAAAAAGATATACTAGTTTTTACATTTGCTACATTTGGAAGAGGAGTTGGTGAGGCTCTGTAAATGCTCTGCCGTAACATATTCCAAATATACAAATTTACGAATGAATCGAAAAAATGTACCTCATAAACACAATGATCAACGTTTAATTCAGAAGTATGGACATCCAGCTTCAGGCAAGAAGTATATGGATGGTATAAAAGGGAAGAAGCCAGTCACATGACTACTTCTTAGTAGCTTAAACCTAAAGCACTCACTCCGAATATTCAAAGCATGAAAAATTCTGTAGGAAAATCTAAGAATCTCTGTGATAAAGAGGACATTAATATTTTCAGCACACACGCTGCTGTTTTTATTCAGAAAAAACCTAATGGTTCATTCTGAAAACAGGGACCAAATACCACGGAAAGGGGTTCTGTACCCTGAAAGAAGTGTTCAGCAGCATCCTCTGCAGAAGAAGCAGAGGCGGGCTGTCATGAAGGTCAAGGAGCAGAGAGGCAGCAAACAACAATCGCCTACGTCTCCTATCACTGTCTGGGTCAAACCACTTGGAACTTTATTAGCCACTCCTCTGAGCAGCCTGTGGGTTAAGAGCTGCCTCTGTGTGGAGCCTGCCGAGCACTTCTGTGCTAAAACTTCTAAGGCAGCTGCTATCTCTTTGTCTGCTTCTGGGTCGGTGTTGATTATGAAGGCATCCCACAACAAAGGCCTAAAGCAAAGTGCTAGATGAACAACACATGCTTGAAAGATTATAAAAAAGGCACATCAAAGAGACACAGGCTGAAATCTGGCTTAGTGGAGTCAGAGGTAGAGGCCCGGGGAGACTGGGAGATGAGTTAATCTCAACACTTCATGCCTAGGAAGCATCTGGCCATTTTTCCACTCAAAGGCCTGGTAATTTCACCCTCTGAACCTTGTTTCAGGCACCTGATGAGTACTTTCACCACTCTTTATCCTTTTCTCCACAAACTTCTACAGCACAGCTTGATACAAACCACTTGTTTCTTCAATAATGTTACCAGACACATACCTTAGAAAGTTCATATAAACAGAGAACCTGTCTGCAGTAGTTCCTCCCATGGACACATTCATCTATGAGAGCTTTCAGACTGATAACAACCTGATCATCTGGAGATGGAGCCACAATGTGTGTCCAGTCTTCTAAGCTTGATGCTGGAAACAAAAATACTATAAATTCCTTTCTCATAAAAACAGGTAACACCAACAAGCCTTATACTCGGAGCAAGACTCCAGAAATCTGTAGCAAATACATAATACTTTCTCAGTCTTTGAAAACTGAACTCTTGATACATGTGAGTTTTTTGTTTGTGAGGGTTTTTTTTAAGTTTTAGGATACAAACAATATGACAGAATACAAATGAGCCAAAATACCCACAATAGTATCTCAGATGTAAAATTCTTAAGGAAAAGACAGCATAAGGGTTCAGCAGTCCTTCTGGTGGCTTAGGCTTCATTTATTCTTTTCTATTGCTATTAAGCTTTACAAATATTAGTATTAGAAATCAATGTTCCAACTGACAGCTTTCTCATTCAGGCTTCATAAATATGCACAGAGTACTTTATATATAAACATTATCAGCCTTAGCCTTGCTATTAATAAGAAACACTAAACCCTTTATACCGTACAAAGAATTCAGAGAAATGTATTAATTAAAGCATTTCCATGTTTCAGCTCTATAAACACGCTCAAGATTTACTAGAGTTTGTACTTCAAAAGCAGGAACATAGATGAAGTTCAGTGCTACTTTACTGGAACGAATTGTGAACTATAAAAAATAAACAGTTAAGAGACTAAAGAAACTGTATACAGAAACACCCGGCCTGAAGCACACACAAGCAATGTATACAAGGCTTCAGATTCCTTTCACTAGAAGATTTATGAACCAAGGAGATAACCCACTGTCATGAAGACCTTATTTCCTCCAAAAATACTGGGGGAAATTAAGACTGTGACAAAAGAGGAAGAACCCAGTAGAACCCCAGCAATGGTATTAATTGGTTAGTGTTACTTACCGCTTGGGACTCTGCTTTGCTGAGATGCACTGCTTTCAGATGTCTTCTCTCTTGCTACAAGAAGAGTCTGAATATCTGTGTGTAATTTGTCTAGATCAGTCTCCCCTGAAGCCAGAGCTCTGCAATGTAACACCAGTGAAACATCTCTGTTGTAGAAATGGAAATACTGACAAACACGGCTGGCTTCATGCACACTTCCTTCATCAAGAAGGCATCCGATCAGAAACTTGAGTGATTCCTCCTCATCGTTAGTCAAGGTCTGTTGAGACTCTCTGAATGCAAGACCCTCTAGTTTTAAGTACTTTGGTGTGTTCAGAGCAGGCAGCTTTGAAAAAGAAAACTCCTTAGCTAAGCTATCAAAGGTAAGATCCCCGTTCACTACAACACGGGAGGAAAATCTTGACTTGCCTGACCCCTCATCTGTGGATAAAGTTTGTTGTGCGATGCGACAAATCCAGATCTGCTTCTCTATTTCTTCTAATTTGTGGAGTGACGAGTCATTCTTGGCTAGCCAATGGCCAGCTAGGGTAAGCAACAAATGTCTCTCCATAATGCTATTTATCTTCTCATGAGCTAAAGATTCAAATACTGTGTTTGCCTGATTGAAAAAAAAATCAGATGCAGCTTTGCTGGAGATTGAATTTTTCATGAAGTTGTCATTACATTTTTTCCAGAATTCAATTCTTGTCTGGTTTTGATGCCACTGTCCAATGTCTCTTAAATGATGTAGATCTCTTAGAACCTGCAAAATTCACAGAGGTTTTAAACAACTACCTTTCCAAAAAAGAAAAATCACACTGGATGGCTGGAATGCTGAAAAACTGAATTTAGATTGTGTCCCAATATGCAATAAATCCATCTGGTTTTCTCACCAAATAAAACTGATTGTATAGCAAGTAAAAATAGTAGGAGAATAAGGAAAGCCACATTGTCCTTTTCAGCTCAGCACTTATAGTCAACTTGTTTGGTGCACTTGCATTTAAAATAAAAAGTGATTTGAAGAAAAATTTGTGTTTCAGGAAGACTGAGAAGTAAACATTCTCAATACTGCCAGTAACAGGAGTATTAAGAGGGAATATCATTATTTAACTATACTGTACCTCTTGGGTAACTACGTTGTCCACAGGCAATTCAGCCAGTGCTGCTACCTCCCGAGCCAGCGAGAACATTCCTTTTTCTTGTAGCTGCTCCAGAATTGATCTGCACTCACTCTGAAATGTCTCCATACTGTAACTGGTTAGGATGGAGCGATTAATTGATACGGAGGAATCCTTCAGGGTCTCACTGAGTGCACAGAGTTTCTTCACATAAGGGCCTGTTTTAAAAGAGTATAAAAAATTAAAGGCAGCTGTTTTTTTAAACCTGAGGAAATTCTGCTATTGCTTTCAGCATGCAACCCTGCCAGAGAAGGAGCACAGATTTTACACTCTAAAACTTTCACGGGACTGAAAATAAGCTCTAAATCCATAACTAAAATACTTCTGTAGATAATCTGTGCACTCCTCATCAACACTTGCACGTAATCGTTCTCCCAAACAGACACACACAATTACATTTTCACCACTGCAATTCACCATAAGGACCAACTCTGGTTATATAAATTCTTATACAAAAACAAAACAGTATGAATATACGTAAAGTAAACATTTTCAGTCACTCCAAAAACATTGTATGTGCTCTTTGGATTAAAGCAGTAATATCATCTAACAGAGGAAGCTGTATTTACCATTGAGTAGAAGATTATCTGCTGTAGCAAACAGCTGTAAAAGCTTTCCTAATTCATACTCCGTTTTACATTGCTGCATCATCAATTCAAGAAGAAACAATGCTTGAGATTCCAACCATTGCACAGGTAATTCTGAAGCTGCTGGTTCATCTTCAGTTTTAAGCTGTGTAGATAAAGATTTTTTAAGTGTTGGGGCTTTTTTTGCAAATATAAAGAAACAATTAACTGCCATTCCCATGGGGGCGCTGATCCATCTCTAACGTACGTTTGATTTTGTTCTCAAGTAGTAAATTTTACGACAGGGTGACCTTACTCCTGATAATCATGGAACAGATAAAAGATGCAAGAAGGATCAGAAATGGAAAGATAAAATAAATTGCTAGTTTAATAGCTCTATTTATACAGCTGTACACTTTATAAGCATATCCACTATGCGAGTGGCGCATAGGAAAGGAAACTGATCTGGCTTTAGCTTGAATTGCAGGAAGGAAAACCACTAATGACATGGAATGTTAGTTACCAAGGTATTCAGGGAACTAGAAAATTTTGATGAAAAGGAAAGAACTGAAATAATTTGTGAAAACATCTCTATGTGACAAGGAAAGAACATTGCATGAAAACACTTTAGTCCTCTTAAAACCAGCTGCTAAATCAGCGTTTTAATCTAAGTGTGTAATGCAGTTCACTGAGTCATTTTCAAAGAAAAGTCTACACAATTTCTGACAACTACCAAAACTAAAGCGGTATCACACACTTCTTCAGAAACTTTGAAACATATTCAAAATAGTTGTCTTTCTTAAATAGATACTCCCTGTAAGTCACTGGTTTATCACCTCAGTATTAACTTGCCCTGGTCAATACAGAATAGAGAATATCCCACGCTTACTCACCACAAATAATTCCATTTACCAACAGTAGTGCTACTTGAGTCAATGCCAACATTCAAACAGTAAACTGCTCACACAAGGAGGATGACATTGTATTTCAATCTGCCCACATCAACTTAAAACAAAATGAATTAGAAAAATGCATTGCCGGTTTTGAATCGTCAAAAACATTTTTCCATCAACTGCCACCAATAGAAAGAATCTGCTGAAAACTACTGCTTCACAAATCAGCTCCTAGATCATTCTATGCACACCCTTTTTCATTATTTTCATATATGACATTAGATGCCTATCACATTCTAATAAGTGAAGACCTAGACAAAGACATTTAGCAAAAATGAATTTGCTTACTTTTGTGAGACTTTCCTGAAACTTGTCCAGTTTGATTTTAGCTTCAGTGTATTTTTTACAGTTCATACATAGTTCATACATCTCCAATATATACAGTAAAGGGGAATCCTTTAAAACACAAAAATAGGTTATAATTCTTTTCTAAAAGTACCTTAGTAAATGTAGAATTTGTCCTCCTCAGTATTAGAACAATAAAGTTCTCATTTATTAAAACTGCATGCAAGGTTGACAAAAGATCTGCAAATTTGTAAGAGCTGGAAGAAATCCCATTCAAAGATTTTCTTACCTGACTGGGATTTTCAGTGGATTACACTCAGGTTATCTACGCCACAAACAGCAACACAAAAGGAGAATCTACAGGCCATCTCCTCTCCAAGATGACTTGAGATACACTCAAGTATACCACTAAAAAGACATTATCTTACCTTTAAAAAGAGCTGGAAGCCGTTTAGAAGTGTTTTACTTTTTTGCTTTCTTAAAAAGACTTTCCAGATAACTGACAGGTCGTGAAGATCCCATTCGTGATTTTCTGCTGAGCTTTGAATATGGTTTGTTGCTTCAGCTCTGGTAGCACCATCCACAGTAGTAATTATCCAAACACAGAGACAATGAATAATGTTTGCATCCTGTCAAACAACAAAAATGATGGTTTTATAATAACC
This sequence comes from Burhinus oedicnemus, assembly GCA_008921705.1. Lineage (NCBI taxonomy): Eukaryota > Metazoa > Chordata > Aves > Charadriiformes > Burhinidae > Burhinus > Burhinus oedicnemus. The sequence continues at coordinate 2,279,190 of VFFE01007168.1, read as the reverse complement.
AGAGATAAACATCCCTTGGCCAAATGTGTCATACTATTCACAATTACTACAAAAACTGAGAAAAAGACTTGATGAATTACTATCTACCATTTAACATAATTATGCACAACCGTCACTTTTTTATTACTTATTCCTCTAAAAGATAAATAACTTCATCAATACTCACTTGGAAACATGCTGCTAAAACACTCAGAATGGGAGCGTGCTCTCTCAATCCTTCAGTCAAAAGATAACATGAAGGGTTGGAGTTCCCCTGACACTGAAAAAGGATTTGAAAGAGACTATCTGCATATTTGCTCTTGCACACGCTGGCAGCGCTGTTTTCAGGACTCCCTGTATCAGGACACAAAACTGGTAATTTCTCCAACGCCAACATCAAGTGATCTTGTAAAACGGGAGTGAAATCTTGAAGGACAGAAATGACCTAGGAAAATGGAACAAAAAGCATCTATACAGAGTGAGAACCAAAGAGAATGAGGGGGAAGGAGGACTGAAGCATTAAATACACAGAAAAGACAAATAAAACATTCTTCAAATTTGATTTTTTCGAACATTTTTTGAGACTGAGGAAAAAGTGTTCTGTAGGTGTGAATTATTCTAATAAAATATTTAAGCTCACCCTTTTACAGGAAGCTAAAGTGCCTCTTAGAGACACTCATTTTTGGCATATCTCTCATACTGCTAACGGCATATCGTGAAAGGTGTCTAGTTAGTTGCTGATGTGTAATTACATATTTTTCTTTTCAAGACAACAACAAAGAGACCCAAGTTAAAATCCTAGGCCTGCTAAGTATCATCTTACCTGGAATTTTCCAGTTAGCTTCCCTACATTACTTTTCCTAAATTGCTTTTAATTTTTACATATTGGTAATATTTTATTAATTTTTAAATTACATTCAAAACAAAAAATGGAAGATTTAGATTCTCAAAAGCCTAAGTATCTTTACACAACAATCAATGTAAGTTTTGAAAGGAAAGATGAGTGGCTTTATTAAAACCTACATTGAACATATCATAACTTTCCAATTAAAAAAAAGTAACTAAATGATTTTAAAAAACAAATTAAACCTATAAACAGTATGTCTTAATTTTAACTAACTTTAAAATAAAAATCAAGTCTCTTCTTGGCAAATACTTTCGTGTCCAGTCCACTTCAAAGCGACGCTCAAATCAATCCTCTCTGAAAACTGTTTTCTCCACTACTGATTAATAACATTACATAAGATTTTTCAAATAGGGAACTATTAGCTTTCATGCTGTTAGAAGCATATCATTATAACTGCTGAACAGTCAGCTCCCTCTGGAGTCAATTTCCCTTGTCTAGTGTTAGCTTTCCACATACAAAGAGGGAGAGAAAACTAGAAAAGTTGGGAAATCTGGCGGTAAGAGAAGGGCTATCATAATCAGATGATATCGAGCATCCTGAGACAACTTCTAACTTCTAACTGATGAGGCTTCAATTTTATGTTGTCTCCACAATGTGATATTCTCTTGTTAAACAAATCTATTTCTCGCCCCCACATTTTTTTGAACATCACAGACAAAGAACATTCTTGATAAACTCTATCTTAATGTAAAATCACACCCAGATAGCTTACCTCATCTGGCTGGTAGCTGTACAGCTGGGTTTGGATGATGAACTGCAACCAGTCATTGGATTTGGCACATTCCTTTAGGTAAGATGTACTCAGTCTGATACTATGCAGTTTACAGAACTGCATTACCAAAGACCACTGCCTTCTAGAGTCACTAGATGTCCTGCATGGAATTTAAACAGCTTCAGCTGTAATAAACTGGTATTTATACCAGATGTTAACAATGTATAAACTCGTCATGTAGCCTGAGATCTATTGCCTGCAAATGACAACACCAGCACTTCCATTGACTTCACTAGAGATCATGTCACATTCCATTGTGGGAGCTTCCATACTACACCTTGTGGACATTCCCACCCACCAAGGCAGGCACGTTGTCCCATCTTAGAACCACAGAATCATAGAATCACCTAGGTTGGAAGAGACCTTTAAGATCATCGAGTCCAACCATCAACCTAACACTGCCAAAACCACCACTAAAACATGTCCCTCAGCACCACATCTGCCCGGCTTTTAAATACCACCAGGGGTGGCAATTCCACCTCTTCCCTGGGCAGCCTGTTCCAATGTTTGACAGCCCTTTCGGTGAAGAAATTTTTCCTAATATCCAAACTAAACCTCCCTTGGCACAACTCGAGGCCGTTTCCCCTCATCCTATCACTTGTTACTTGGGAGAAGAGATCGACCCCCGCTTCGCTACACCCTCCTTTCAGGTAGCTGTAGAGAGCGTGAAGGTCTCCTCTCAGCCTCCTCTTCTCCAGGCTGAACAACCCCAGTTCCCTCAGCCGCTCCTCACAAGACTTGTGCTACAGACCCCTCACCAGCTTCACTGCCCTTCTCTGGACACGCTCCAGCACCTCAATGTCTTTCTTTGAGTGAGGGGACCAAAACTGAACACATTATTTGAGGTGGAATACCTTGACAATGTAAGCTTTGAAAAGAAGCCAACAATCTTCACTCCTAAGTGTGCTGCAAGACTCTGTGGAATGGTGAGTCTAACATGCTGACTGCACTTCCTTATTCTTGCCAATATACATTTATTACCTCTACTATTTGAAATACCAAGACAATATTCTAAATTCAAATATTATTGTTCACTTTACTGCAATAAAACATACAGAGATCTCTTTAACATTACCTAAATGCACAAATGGTAAAAATTCAGTGCTCAATCTCAATTTGCCAGCATAATCCTTTAAATCATGTTTTACTCACTTCTTTATTCCTTGATGTTCAACTGCATCCCAAAAGGCTTCTTCTAAGGAGATAAGAACTGCTGCTGCTGCTGCTTTTTCACCATCAGCCAATTTTGTTAACTTTTCAACTGTTTAAAAGAACGTATTACTATTTCCGAGAGGCTATTTGGGATTAGAGTAAGGATAGTATTTTCAAAAGTACCAGAATCAACAAGAAGAACAAATCCTATTAATGTAAATGTTTCAATAACTATGCCAAGTCTGGCACCAAAGTGGTTACATGACTTTTGAAAAAAGAATTTCAACTTTCAAACAACTTTTTTTTCTTTTTAAGTAAGCTCTACCTATAGTTTTAAATAACATATATGTTTTTAGAATGATTAGGAAAATATAAATAAATGCCAGCAGTTTCATAGTTGGGACAAAAAGATACCTGTGGACCTATAGTCAGAAATGAAAGTTTCTAAAGTTATTCCGAGGATAAATTTAATTTCCCTATAGCTTTGAACATATGATTTCACTGAGGCTGTAAGAGAGTTTTCAAGTACAAAAGAGAAAAGAGATCTGGTAATGTCTCTTTGTTTAATCCTCTAGTTATATTATTACAACATTAGACTGAACCTTCCTAAATATTACACTGAGCCTTAAGCAGCTGTTCGACAGTGTCTATTAGATACTCCTGCAATTCTGGCTGCATGTCATATTACAGTCTTCCTTCCTTATTTGGTGTGCCAGGTTCAAAATGCACCTTCAAATTAGTAAGAAGCAGGAATAAAAGAAGACCAAAATTCTTAGCTCTTCAAAGGACAGGGTGCTTTTACTGCATTCCTGAGAAGTTAGGCACCATCTTTCAATCCATCTCTCGTTTTCTTCCCAGCAAACAAAAGACACCCTTACCCAAAGATTCTTTTATTTGATTGTGCTGAGATTCTTCATTTCTAGTTCTGTAACTGAAAATTATGTTCGCAACTTTAATGTCGACTCTGAGTTTGAGGCTGTCGAGACCGAGCAATTCTAGAAAACACACACAGGCTGCTCCTACTGAAGGTATGCTGAAGAAAGAGAGCGCTAAAATATAGGCTTCCTTTCCTGCTTGCTGAATCCTGAAACAAAAAGAACACCAGTTAACATATATAATTTTTAACCAATTTTCAAACATAAATATTCCCCCTGTAAACAAGTACCTACAAGGTTTACTAAACTCACAGACTTTCTTAGCATGGAAGATGTTTACAAACCAAAAGTTTCATATTTATAAAAAAACGCAGGTATGAGAATACAGCCTCAGACATGATAAGCAGAGTTTGCAATTTAATAAACTTTAACAAAACTAAAGCCAATGCATTTGATATTATAATTAATAAAAAACACCTGTCAGCAGTTTTAGTGCAAAAAGTCCCATTGCAGAGTTTGCAATCCAAGCACTACAGCAACAAGAACCTGAAACGGATTTGCGGATTGCACTAAGCAAAAAAGGTACCTAAAGGGTTCTACAGTGGCTGGTTCATTGGTTATCTGACATTTTCCCAGAGCAGTAACTGAAAGAATTAAGCATGCATGACTGTCTTTTAAACTACTAAATACTTCAGTCTACATTAAGGTATGTCTTCCTTTTTGCCCAAATCTTAGCTGTTTACACAAGAAAAACTGATTTGTATAGAAATGATGAAAAGAAACACAGTGACTAATACATAAACAAGACATTCTAGAAACACAGTGATTTGTTCTGATGTAACTCCTACTAGTTTTGAATATACTTAATAGTAAATGTAATATAGTCAAGCAAGATATGTAAATTGACTGTATCCTTTTGAACACATGATTTTGAAGCTTCAGCCAGAAAATGTAATTCCTTCAATCTCCAGCACATTATTTGCCTTATTAATTTAACTGAAGAGGTGTCACCCTTAGGAAATATCAAAGAAAAGGCTTATCTTTTTTCTAAAAAGTGATCTAGAGGCTCAGGTCCCTAGAAGAAAAGCCTACCTGTGTTTGATACGACTAGAACGTTTTTCATTCCTTGCTTTCATTGTGTAGATTTTATTTAGGTAATTCAAAATAAAGCTCACCTTCTTTTAGGTGATATTTGATTTCTATCCTACTCGATGGTAGACTGAATAGACTCCTACGACACCTAAAATTTCAAGTGATGCAATGCACACCAGTTGTTCGCTGTTGGGGAGGATTAATGTTACCCTATGTGCTAGATTATAACTTCAAAAGAACTATTCGACTGTCATTTTTGAGAAGACTTACAACTGTTTGGGGGATTTGCTCTTTACTAACTGCTGGACCAAAAATGTACCAAAAGCAAATGATGGACGTCCATGGTGCAAATAGTACAAAAAATCCAGTCGTTCCATTATAGCATATTTGTTCACCAGTTCAGGGGATGAAAAATGAGGAAAGTCACTTGATGCATCTAGAAAAAATATCATCATTATTATGAGCTGATAAACAGTTGAATTAAACATAAAAAATGGCTTTCAGCTACAAAACATAGGATGACAATCAAACACCTCTCCTCTTGTTCTAATTCAAATCTCAACGTACCCAAACCCCACTGAAATTCCAATTCTCATTGTAAAATCAGAACTCTAGATCACTTCTTAGGCCCTTAACTTGCTTTTAAAAGAAAATATTGCTTTTCTATCTCACAATACGTTTAGAAAAAATTCTGTCTGTGAAGAGCTTAATGGAAAAATGTAACCTATCTAGGATTTTAATTTCAAAACAAAATTTTAGTGAATGACACCGGGGTTTTTTGGTAAAACAAATGGCATTTTGAATAAATTTATCTGCCAAACCATTCCACTGGAAGGTATTTTATCCTAGGTGCTCAGGCTAAAAAAGCATGTCAAACTAGAAAGCAACGTACCTGATACAGCAAGAGTATTTGTTGACTGCCAGCCAAATAATTTAGTGGGATCAAAGGGCACTAGTGACTGAAAGATCATAAACAAAATATATTGAGACAGCTTAAGATTTTCACATCAGACCAGACTGTAGAATGTTTGAGGGAGCTACAGCAGCAGACAATCAGGAATGGCCTGTGCTGCTATCAAGCAGTGATGTCTATTGTGCAGCTCTCTCTCAAAGTTACATATTGATCTACTCCATGGGATCAGAACACAAACAAGCGCAAGGAAAGGCTTACACTTTGGTCTAAGGAAACAGGGAAAGAACATGATTAAGTATTTTGCTAAACTATGATCTTAGCAAAGTTAACACTTGCCTAATAATGAATAATTCATAATCTCATACCACAGATTGGAAGTAAACAGCATTTGCCCAGAAATGTGTCATGACATTCCATGAGACACTATCCTTTAATTCTAAATTTCAATTTCCCTTAGACAATTAAAAAATTTTATTTTTTTTATTACGAAACAACCTGCTCACTGAACACTGCAAGAATATGACTTCTCTGACATTCCAGGACTGCTGAAGTTAAACACTGCAAATGTCTTTACATGTCTGGGGGAGCGGGGTCCAGCCAGACTCACAGATATCATTTTAAAAAACTGTTCAGAATGAAGTTATAAACTTTAGCTCCAAATTAAGGATTCCAAGGAAACAATATATGGTCTCTACCCTCCAAGCTTTAGCTGCAAACAAGCTTCCCTTAGTTTACTTTTGTTCTGCCAAAAAGCTCTACAGAGAAGCATTTTGTGTACCTGAACAAGATGGTAAAGAGAGATGTCAGGTGGCAAAACTCCATGAGAAGTACATGGGGGAAAGAGAGCAGCTTTGAGTTTGGGGTAAGGAGTCAATGCCATTTTTAAGAGCTGTGGATCAACTTTCTTTGGAGGTTTTTCCGTATCTTCATTCTGAAGAACCTACATTGCAAAGAAGCAAAAATATTTCATTAGGAAGAAGAAACTGCATTAAGATAATAACAAAACAATCTCTGAATGCGTCAAAGAAACTACCTCATCGGAATTTGACATGGCGACAACACAAACAGTATAATTTTTTTCCTGGAAAATCCTTTTAAGTTATAATAGATATATCTTCAACAGTACCTGATGTTTTAGGCTACTGTGCTATGTATCAAAAAGCTACCTGTATTAACAAATTCTGTTCCAACATGTGATTCACTGAGCATTTTTCTTTTAAAAGTATAATCGTTTATAATGTGCTTTTTGATCTCTACATCACAATGCAACTGGTTAACAATGTAACTAGTAAGCTGAAGTTTTTGATACGTGCCTAGATTTTCAGCCTTTAAAAATAAAAATATGGAAGCTGAATAACACCTATTCAGATCCAAGCAGAAGAGCAGTTCAATTACCCATTGCTTCATTTACTTAAAAATGACTACAAAAGGGAATAGTCGTCTAACAAATACAGAAATACCATTTTAAAAGTTTATTGAAAATATTTTGCAACCTAAAACTATTTGCAGAACAGAAGTGCCTATAAATACTCTCAGCTGTAACTGTTACGAAGGAGTTAAATATTCCAACTCACAGCCACTGTGCCTTGCTATTCCTAAACCACGTAACCTCGAACTGCTCTACCCGCTTCATTTGGTGAACTAACACTGAAACATGGAACACCAAAACCAGATTTTTATATGAGAAGAAATTATATGATGGCATTAATGTATTTATTTTTATTAATGTATTCCTTTGAGTTTTCAACACCATGTGAGAACTTCTCCAAAAGCTTATCCATAATTTGTTGCACACAGTACCTGATCAATACCTCCAGGTGCATACATTGTAGTAGCAAGTGCTAATAGCGTACGTCCTTCCAGTAGCATGCTACTCACACTGGCTTGATTACTAGGAATCAAGATCTGAGCATTTGCTAGACTGGCTTGAAAAATCATCTTTGGATCTTAAAAGAAATAAAGATTGATTTAATTTCATGCAAAACCAATATTAAATTGTTAAATCATGTATTAAAACTGTTCTATGACTATGAAAAAAGCTGAAATTTCTAGTGTTTTGTTGTTAATAGTGATTTTTCTCAATTTACTCATAAATACAGATAAGCTGGTCTAAATTTTACCAAGCTTTCCCTGACTTCAAACCACAGTTTTACCTACACAGGTTGAGTCCCACAGTTTAGAATTGTATTGGTTCAATTCTTCATCCTGTACTGATCTCACTTTCTGAAAAAGCTTCACTTGGGCTTATTTTTATAATTTGTTAATATGTGACTCTACGAAAGATAAAATGTTTTTTTAAAAAAAGTGAAATGAGCTAAGGGCACAAATTCTACTCATTTTCAATGACAGTAACAAAAAATAGGCAAACATAATCTAAGGGGCAGAGAAGTCAATGCACGACAAGAACTACAGGAAGCTTTAACAGCAATATGCATTTTCTTATGAATTCGCCTTCTGTTCAACCTGTTGGGAATATAATCAAATTGGAGGTGATAATGATCGTACACAAAATAATTCTCACATATCTACAGCCTTCAAATCTTTATGTACAGTTTAAGTAGGAATTATAATTCACATTTTAGAGATGAGGAACTGATGCACACGTAAATGATTTGCCATGGTCAAAAAAAAGTTTGCAGCAGAGCAGAGAATTAAACCCAGCTGTGCCAAAAACTCAGCTAGCAGCATAAACAGCAGACCACCTCTGGAGCGAGGCCAGACTCCTACCTTGTGGATTACTGGCAACCCCTCGACACTGCACAAGGAATTCAAACCAGGGATGCGCTTCATGCAATTCCTTGTTATCCAAAATAGGGCAATTTGAAGGACTTAAACTGGAAATAAGATGAGTAGCAGCACAGTGAAAATACAGTATTTGTGACCATCCTGTGCCCCAATATAACACTGGACTAAAAATTAACAGCATCTGATTTGGTGTTACAGTGACTTATTTTATCCATTCTTATGAAAGAGTCAAATCACAGCACCCTTCTCGACAAGATGTACAGCTTTAGCTGATACGGCATCTCTGACAGTTCCCTTCTTTAAGATTATGTTTCTGTGCTTGCTTGCTTCCGTAAACCAGAGTAATATTTTCCAGACCTGGCAACCCCAAACACTCTCCAAAGAAGGGACCTGATTCACAAATACCACTCTGCATAGCCTAAGTATTTTATGCAAACTAAAATTGATTGTACAAACAAAACAAAAAAAACAGATTTGTCGGCTTTTCTCTGGTCCGCTTTTACCTTCTCAATAATTACACTGTTAGATTGGAGTTACAGCTAAGAAATTTTACTTGAAAAGTATTCATTAAGTGGGAATTATTCATACAGTTCCAATACCTAATATTTCTTTCTCCTTCAAATCCCAACTAATCCTAACCTAGATGGAAACTAGCAACTTCTTTATTTGTGAATGTATCAAGAATGAACACATACTTGTGCTCAAGTGAGACAGTTTCTGAAGAACAAGTCGGTTTGGCTCATTTAAGATTGTATTGCTTATAACATCATACTATTACAACTATAACAATTTCCTTCGATGACAAACACACAAATTAATCTTGACAACACAACCTGAATAAAGTTTCAAAATACAGCATGAAACCTAACACAATGACTCACAGTTTTCCAGTAAATGACACTGTTGTGACCCAAGCAGTCTTCCTCACCAAACAGCAAGGGCCGAGGAAAACTCTTACTACCAGCTCTTAAAATTGCTTTCATTATTTAAACCTGCATGAAATTTGAGGGATGAAAGCATTCATACCTGTAATAGTCTAAGTAAGTGTATAACAGATACTGCAAATTATGTTCTAAACAGTGAAGGACAAAACGAGCATGGAAGTCCAAACCACTTGCAGCACTGTATTTTGGAACAGGGTGAGGATTTTGCAGTACTCCCCCAATGTAAGACAGTCTTTGGAGCAGAAGTTCAAAATCTTCCAACTCAGAACAGACAAAAATTCCATTTCTATCAGAAAAGAGAAAAAACATACGCATTGATTAGACAGTTATCTCTTTAACAAGTTCTGAAGGGTGTTTTCAGTTCAAAATTAAAAAGCAGACCTTTTCTTCTAGGGCATTAGTTCACTACCGAGGCAAACGCAGCATGCCAAAATATGTTTGATAGTGCTCAAACAATATCGTAGTTACTACAGTTCACTGCAGAGAACGAGGTGTGAGGAGTGAAATGCTATGTGTTTAGAATTTTCTCCCTTGCATTAAAATAGGCATCGGGAATAAAACCACTATGAAAATCGAAGGGCTGACAGAGGATTTCTATTGCTCTCATATTTCTTACTGCTCTCAGATAATGGAAAGTGCAAGTATACAAGACTAAAATTAAATTTATTAATGGATTTGTGCTGTTTCAAAAAAGGGCACTAAATACAATATAAAAATTAATATGTATCAGATATTTTTTTAACATGTATAAATATCTGATTTTGGCTTCACATAAATTAGTATAATGCATTAAGGGCACATACCTCGCCAGCTTGTTTAATATGTCATTTCTCATATAGCTACTACATAACATGTTCCGGTCAATAACGTCTGGAGTAAGAGGGGGCCAGTTAGCTTGTCCACACAAAGTCCGGTTGGGCTCAGATTCTTCAATCCATGAACAAATATTAAGCCAATCATGCTGGGCTGTCAAGTGCATCCAAAGAACCTCAGGATTACATGTCTTGAGTTCTGTGTTTCAGAAAGGCAAACTGATGAAACCAGCACAAACAAACCTACTTAGGGAAATACTGACATTTCTTTATATACGTACATATTTTTAAAGAACAGTTGCAAATACGATGCTGACATTAAGTATACTGTTACAGCTTGTTTGAGCTTTAGGTTGGAAAAGCTAAATGTAATACTACAGTGTAATAAGCCTTACAGAACATAGCGGAGTATGGCATTTATGACAAGTGGCCATGTGTTAGACAAATCCCTTTCAGCTAGTTCCAAACTTTTCTCTACAGAAAAAACACAGATCCCTGCCAGAATGCAATAGGATGAAAACACATGGTTTAGCCATTTTCACTGACAAAAAATAAGTGACCTACTGTGGTCACAACTTTAGTTATATCAGTGCCACTCCTACACAACTGCAATATACTACGTCGAAGACAGATTTTTAATTCACAATTTATTTTACATCCTTAGTACCAGAATGCTTGCCTTGGTGTGGTTTTCTGGGGAGAAGAATCATTTCCTGAACAAGCTCATCCCACCACTGAGCCCAGTTAAACATCACTCTGACTCTCCTATTGTGAACCCGACGTCTATCACAATTCAATGAGTCTAGAACAGCTGTGTGTCTGGAAAAGTCTTGTTCCTTTCTCCAGTTCTTGAAACTGCAATGAAATATTGCATTAGGACGTTTTCTAGTACCTTTTTAAAAAACAGTTAACAATCTAACAAATAGAAGATGATGAAAGGGTCAACAAATTTTGCTAGTCCATTTTGAAGAGAGTTCTGGAAGTGGTAGAGGGACTTACACTAAAAGTTTGAGAGTGCTTATGACAGCAATGAGCAAAGAATTACCTCATTTTTCCAAAACTGACATAGCAAATGATAAGTATCATAACATTTTTACAATTATTTAACTGTAAAATGATGTTTCTAGGTTACTTTAGTTTGCTGTATTATGGATAGCATACATCAAAAATAGAGCAAACATTCCATCTGAACATGTTCCATTTGATTAATAATTCTAACAATATAATTTGTTATTAAAAATACTTCATTTATGGTGATGATGACATGAATAGAAGACCTCTGCTAGGCTGACGATAGTATGTCACATCTTAGTTTGGAAAAAGCACAACAGCAATTGTTAAATTAATGAGAAAACCAATCAGTTCCCACACTGACCTTTATTTCTGCAAATGCAGACCAGTGCAAAATTAATGAAATTACAGAAGACTGTATTTGTTAGGGCAGTGAATCATGCGGAATGTAGAAACCAGCATATTTTAAATCCTATTAATGTTATTAATTAATAATTAAAACTGATAACCCACATTACCTGGAAAGAGATTGAATCTCTTTATTTTCTTGGAAGGATTCCGAGTAAAATCTTTCAACCTGATGCACAAAGTCTATCATTTTCTTCTCTTTTTCAGAAAAATAATTTTCTTCTCGTAAAACTTTCACCTTTAATTCAAATTAAAGTATTACCTCCAATTAAAATTTTTATCTACTTATAATATATTAAAGTTGTAAATGATCCTGCAAGTGTAAAGAGTTAACTAACTGTAGGAAAAAATGCTGGAAGCATTGAGGTCAATACACTTAAATTACAAGAGGGCCAGGACTTCATACTGTGGGCAAGCAGATGAGAACTAGATCAGAGCCAGAACAAAGAAATGACATTTTAATCAACTTTTACTTTAACTGCAAATACAAAAGAACACAGGCATGTCAATGACATGTCTCAGCAGCTACACTACAAGGACGCAGGGACAAAACCCATGTGTTCAATACAATGCTTTCTCTCAGCATAAATACACATCAGACTCCAGACCTGAGAACATCAGCTAGACAAAAAAAGCCTTTTCTACACTTACCAACAAATCTCGTACATGTTTATCAACTGTGTAGAAACATATCTTACGCAATTCCTCCTTCACATCAAAGCCCTAATGAAAAAGAAGATACTCATTGTATGCAAACTGTACGAACGCAGCTGTACGTTGGTAGAATAAATGCACCTGTCTTCTTTCCAAAGCACACAACCTTTTACAAGCGTGTTTGTGATATCTGCTTCACCAGTTACTAAAGATGTCATAATAACGCAGTGATCTGTGTGACATCTCCAGCATGTCTGGACATAAAATATGTACCCTTTAATACCCGACTTGCCAGAATCACCTCTATACTTTGCTGATCACAACTTCAGGCAATACACATTCGTAAATAGGCTCCCTCAGCATTCTGATGGCATTAGTGATCAAAGCAGTTCTTTAAAACAAGTTAATTTTCACTGTAATACATGTATGTGGTAGAATCAATACATAAGACACCTATATGCTCCCAACACTCTTAGCATTCATTTATTTTATTAGTCATAAGGAAGTGTTAAGAACTGTCAGCATGCTTACTGAACACCTCTCACCATATTTCTTAAAAGTTCTGAGGCCTCTCTGGTATTATCCTTCAGAAGACGGTCGTAGACCAGATTCAAACCTGTCTGAATAAATTCTTGAAGACTTTGAGCAGGATGCTGATGCATTCGGAAGAAGATCTGGGCCTCTGGCATTTTGTTGCTTAAGATGGCCTCAGCAATGACTTCCTAAAAGGGGGAAAAAAATGGAACAAACCGATCTCATTAATCTTCAGTGCTACTATCTTTATAATTCCTATATTGATTTTTCCCCCCAATAGTTTAAAGACATTTCCATATTAATAATTTCCTTAAATATATTTAATAAGAATAATAAATAATGGATTACTCATTTTTACCTCTGGTGTCAGTTTTTCCCACATGTGGCTTTCTTCTAATGCAGGTAGGTCTTCATCAAGATCACTTCCTGTGTGTACCGTATTTATTTGTGGCCGAGGATATTTTCTCAGAAATTTTCTAAGTTTAATAATGTAATCAGTTAAAATATCTGCACCCTTCTGCAGGAATTCATCAGGTTCTGTCAAGAGCATCCAAGATATCAGTTAAACAGAAACGAGCAATATAGCATTTTTAATGCTTAGCAATGTTGAATGCATTCTCCCGACTAATGAACAGAACACACCTCAGAGGAAAGAGCACGTCAGCTCTGTATTGCAATATGACCTGTACAGCTACTGATACTGGCCATCTCTATCAGCATACTGTCAGGATACAGTCACAATCCTACCAGTGCTCCAGAGAGGTCCCCCTGTCCTCGCTGATGTGTTTTCCCCTTCAGGGACAAGTAAATGAGAACTGAAATCTTTTATTAATCCAACCAATCATTAGTCAGATTAAATCCCATTTAAAATGCAGTGACTTAAACATAACATTCATGTAGTAAGAAACACAGACTACTAAAAATCATGTAGAAAAAAATGATTAAGAATAACAGACAATGGTCTGCATCTTTTAGTATCGGAAGAAATCAGTTCTGCTTTAACATATATAAACTGTTGGTCCACAAACTAAAAAGCACCGCTCGGACGGCAATTCAGACCCAAGCAGCAGGACAGCACACTGTATGTTGGGACATGTCACCCCACTTTCCATAGCTTTCTCTAGCAAAACAAAATTGTCCTCTGGAATTCTGTCATTTTAATGCTTCACTAGTATACCAGCTGTTACTCTATTCCTGTACCTTTTAGGCTGTAGTTCAAAGAGCAACATTTCAGCAACAGTGCCAGCGTAACCAGTCTTGTACTGCCACATCCACTCTGCAACCCCCATCAGACGCTGCTTCTTGCTTCTGTGCCACCCCATGGGTTATACTGGGATGCGTGACCATGTTGTCACACAGTAAATCAGACCAGGAAATGCTCCAGATACAAAATAACCTGTTAGGCTATTTTTTCAGCTGTATCAGTTTCTGAAATTAGTTTATTCCATTCCACAGCCACATAAATATTTGTGCCAGAACATTTCAAGCAGCAGCACTGAGAAAAGAACAAGCAGCTGAGGGCTAAACTCAAGCTATTTAACTGCACTACCATCAAGTATCCAGCAATAGCCTGAAAGTCCCATTCTGTCGTCTTATGCACCCTGCAATGATCCTGTTGACAGAATCCTGTCTGATCTGAGAGCCTGATCGTAGTTGTTTGGGCTAACACAGACACTGTATTCAGATTAATTTCTCATGTTTCCCCTTAAATAACATATTTCATTCACTTAACTCTAGCACATTTTTTTTGTTCATTCTAGGCAAATTTAGGCTTTTAATTAAAAAAATTACTTTTTCTTACTTACCTAAAAAATGACACATTACATTACTACATATGTTTCAAAATGAGTGATCTTACCCTCTGTGTGCAGAAAAATTTCTTCAAGTTGACTGTTAAGGAAAGTTAACGTGAGGTTTAGCAGCTGCTCAGAAAAGTGTTTACTCTGAGGCTCCATATCATTTTCTCTGATTGCTGTGCAAAGCAAGTTTAGAGCTGGCCTCAGCTCTTCCAAATCTGCAATATTTACATAAAAAGTTTAAATGTCTGCATTCTACCGTATCACTGATCACATAAATTTAAAATTTAAGTAAAAAGTCAGAGGTACGTTACAAAAATCTTCTAAAATGTGTCAAACAACATACATAACATGCTTTGCCTTCATATCAAAATGCTTATAATACATATGCCAATATCTGAACACGACAAAAACCCCCACACATTATGCACCATTTCTCTCTTATTTTCCAGAAGTAGGGAAGCTGTAATATAGCATCATCCAAATGTACAAGGCACGGGCAGTTCAATCTGCTTTTACAAACACACAGCCATAAATAGAAAGGTAATTAAATTTAAACCTCTGTGTAGCTTAAAGTCTTTTACTTACTTTTCAGGTAAGACTGGGATGCACTACCAGTAGACTGTTCAGGTCCAGAGCAGAGTGCAGACAGATTGAAAAGACTTTCTTTGCTTTTTAAAAATAAGTCTACTGTGTCTAGTTGACGATTTTCCAAACCTGCCTAGACAAACAGGCAATAGAACAATTATGCATGTATTCTAAAAATGTATATTGTATGTTTGCTGCTAGTATTTTTACTTCATACTCAGTGACAAAATATACGTGCAGAAAAGAAGAAACTTAAAATATGTGTGCAACACCTGTAGCCTGAAATAACAAGGTGACCTGTTCAGTTCCTGCCATGCTCCTTTAACAGGCTTTGCAGAAACCCTGCCCTGTATCTTCAGAGACAAAATGTTAATTCAACAATTTGTTAAGAGTTTGATTTGGAATATAAAATAAGCACTGTGAGAATCAGGACTTTGAATAAGCTTACAGCAACTGAAAATTGCTGTGACTGTCCCACCCATCAATTCAGTTTCCATCACACCCTTCAAATAAAACCAAAAGAACCCTACCAAATGTCTTCATCTAAGCTCCCTCCCTCCAAACACAACTGAAAACACCGAATGACAGTGTACTGAATGATGGTGTGGACACACTGTTGCCGAATCCCAGACTTGTGCAACAACAGTTTTTTTAAAGAAGGATCTCTGTCATCTAAAAGTCATCTCTCTGTCACCTAGAGCACTTGAAAACTGCAAAGACACAAGATTTGTTTTGTGGTCTGGTACATTAAAAAATATTTTACCACCTGTTGTTAAGGGACACCAAACAACATTTGGTAGTTTTAAGTTCTCCTCTTGGCTTTACAAGAGCAGTATGATAAAAACAAAAATCTAGTTCCAAGGATTTATTTTAATATTTGACTTTTGCAAGAGGACAAAAACTGCTGCAGAAATTGGCAAAAATGCTTTTGGGTCCAATTAAGAGGGAGTTTTCAGCACTGCTTAGTTTAAAAAAATATATATATTTTTTAACGTCGCTTAACTTAGCTACTGTATTTCTTCTTTTGTGTTATGCATCTGGGTTACTCAGGTTTTTCATTTTTTATTTAATAACTAAACCACTACTTTTTGCCCCCAGGTTACTGAGGCATACTCTTAATCATAGAATCATCTAGGTTAGAAGGGACCTTTGAGATCATCGAGTCCAACTGTCAACCTAACACTGCCAAAACCACCACTAAAACATGTCCCTCAGCATGTCTACCTGTCTTTTAAATACCTCCAGGGATGGTGATTTCACCAATTCCCTGCGCGGCCGGTTCCAATGTTTGTGTCTAAAAACACCATTAACATTGCTAAACTGCATTCATTACTTTAAAGAAGGATTTTTGTTACCTGTAAGACACGAAACAGATTTCTTTACCTCTAGCGCGTGTATCGGAATTGAGCATCGCTTCCATCCATTGAGATGACAAACAGAATCTACAACTCCAGCGCTGCCATAGATCATCAATCTATTCAAAAACTCTTCTTGAGTTAAACCAAACAGAACTAAGGAGAGACCATGCTCTAAATAAAAGAATCAAACCATAATTAAAAATATATAAGCGAGTTGTGACACAGCAACAGTTCTATCTGCTGCCTCTTCCAAAACAATGACGCAAAGCTGCAGTGGCTCCATTTGGATTTCAGCTCAGCAAGAACGCATTAGAAATTAGCCAACAGCAGCCAGGCAGCCAGGCAAGAAGAGCACTACCAAAAAAAAAAAAAACCAAACCCAAAAAAAGCTTTTATCAGAAGCCTACATCAGAACAATTATACAAAAAAACCCCTCACCTGTCAGAAGTAGACATAAAGGCACCTCTTCACTGCAATCCACATAAACGCTATTTTTGCCAAAGTGGTAATACGTCACATCTTGCGACTCAAAATCCCAGAGAGCAAGAGTCAATCCTTTGTCATTTGTTAGTACTACAAACAGGGCTTTAACTCCAGTTACCAATTTACACTCCAGGTTCACCACTTCTTCTGGTGCTTCTATGGGGATTTGTTTCCATTGCTGTCTTGCATCACTGAGGTTTGTACCATCGCTTTGTACTGGTTTGGAAGGGGCCCACATAACAGCCCGTGGAACAAAAGCCACCATCTTCTCAGAATTTTCATAGATTTCAGGATCATGATCTTCAAGATGGGTAAAAAACTGATACCAAGGTAAATTCAAGTCATTCACCAAGTCTGGAGAACCTGGTCTTCTTCTCCTTACTGTATCACATAGTGAGGATAAGTGTGCCTTCCAGGACCTGGGGTGAAGAATGAAGCTACCTATAATACCAGGTATTACGCCAAGAATAATGCAGATGAATCAATTTTTCAAGTTTCCTCAGTCAAATAATATGCATTTTAAGCTTACAGATTCCCTCCACATGTTGTATTTTAACCTTAACATGTCCTGTTAATTTCTATTTAAATACTGGTTGCAGCCAAGTTGAATGATCACAGCTGCATTAGCTGACAATGGCCTTGAAGCTGAGCGTTTTTAGCAGAAAAATTTTCTTTTCCTCACAGAAAATGCCCTCATCAATTAAAAAAAAAACTGTAGAATGAAATTAATTCCAGAATTGAGTACTTATTACATCAAGTTATAATAAACATATCTTATTAGTATCAATACCTCTACTACTAAGGGTCACAACACGGTTTTACATGAACACAAAGCATTTTGAAGTCCACATGCACTCATCTGTGCTAAACACACAACAAACTGTAAAGTACTTGGAATACAAAAATCTGTCAATACTGGTTCAAACTAAAGGTAACACCCTAAACAGTAACTTTACTATTTGGAACCTGATCGATGACATATATAAACTTGTCTCAGCCCATTTCCTAACATCATCCTAACATTCAAAAGATTTAAAGCAGAATGAGTTGGTTTTATTTGCCACAACTAAAATTAGGAAAAAAAAAATCAGTAGTTTATTAATCAACAATGTAAAGGAGACAAAACTCAGCCTGGTTTAGAAAATATTTTCATTATGTACCTGTCTGTGCGGAAAGGCAAAGACAAGAGCTCCATGCTATAGTCAGAACAAGCAAGATCATCCTCATCAAGTCCTTCGGGAGGCTTCACGGGAAGATTTTCAGAATCTCTCTTACAGAGCAAATGCCCAGGGAACTGCCTTTAAAGAAATAAATATTAAATTTCACCTCCCTCATAGATGATTTAGGATTTTTTTCTTCCTTCATGGTTAACTCCAGGAATGAAATTTGAGAAAATGGGAGCTACCAGAGAAGTTTTCTCTCAGATGAGTAACATCCAGAAAAATGTATCCAGGCAAGCCATCAAAACCTGATGCTATTTCCTTTGAGGTAGTCAACACTCCTAAATTACAAAATAGTCCTACTTTATCAAGCAAAATCAGTAAAGCTGTTTCATCTTAACAATCCTATACTCTACAGCTTTTCTAGAAGGTACTACCAACCACCACTGGCACTAATTGACAGCACATACCCATAGCTTCCTAGAAAAAATATGAAGTCCAATACAAACTTTTTCTATCTGTTAAAGTGACAGAGCATAAATCAGAGCAAATAATAACGGGCAATCCTTAAACAAATATGAAATTTCCACTCTACCACAGAGCCAGACCTCAAAATAAAAAGCTGACAGCATCTCAACTATTATGGGACCAAGATTAGGCACTTTTTAATGTTAGTTGTACTCAAAATAGTCATTTCAGAATTCTGCTGCAAACATACCTGAAGTACATGTTGAGATCCACAGAGATGGCATAGTTGGAGGAACTGACGATCACGGCAACACTGAGATCATGCGACACCTTCACCGCAGCGAGTGGCGATGTGAAGGCTGGACTCCTGTCCTCACCCTGCACGTCTCCCTGGCAGAGCGCTACATTGACGTTTGCTAGATTTGCACCATCAAAAGAATCAAATACATCTTTAAACAGCGTCAAAGAAAACACCAGGCCTCAAACTGTCCAACAAACAAGAAATTACGTAGAAGGGGAAGATGGTGAATTTCTGTTAACTTTGTGGTCCAAGCCAATCTCTGCACAACAAAACATTCAGAATTGTTAGTTTTACAAAAGCATTCTAAGCTCAGCTAGGATCAGAAGTGAATTGTGCTAGGTGCTGTACAAACACCCAACTTGTGTCATCTCAAAAGAGTTAAATTCTACTTAGAAGTGAACTAGGACAAATATCTATCAACAGTTATATAATTAGGAGGAAAATGTAACTTGACTTTATTGCATTTTTTTTACGTATGTGTCAGAAAAAAATGACAAAGAATAGCCTAAAGTTGAGCACATTGTGGAATAGTCTGCCAGGTCTGAGCTCCTGCTCTTTAGAACACAGAAGACAGCTATCTGGTTTCCAAGCTGTGATTCCCTGCATATCTGTAGATAATTTCTCAAGGATCTCATCAAGAAAGGCTAGTGACAGTAGACTTAAGCCTGTTACACACATATCCATATATGAAAAATGCTGAAAACCATTACTACAGTGTGAAACAGATTTCCAGTGGCATGTTGAGAACTACATTTGATACATGACTACAGCATTTTTTACTACATTAACTAGCACTTTGCTACACAACCCCTTTACTGAAAGCATTTTCAAAACAGACACTTTCACAATTCTTCTTTCACAAAATTTCTGCTTAGCCCCGACAGAAAAAAAAAACAACTTTGTTCCTCCAGATCATTTACACTGAAAGCTAGTGTCTACTGCAAAGGATACAAATCCAGCCAGAGCTATCTAACAGAAACAGGATCCCCCTGCAGAAGTGTGTATCTGTTATTCTTTCCACAGCTTGCGGAGGCAAATCAAGGGTAAAGCAGTCACATGTCTCTAAGGGTGAGTCTTTTCCAGGAAAGGTAAGACGCATAACAATAAACTTATTTAGCAGAAGTGTGCATTTGCTGTTTTCAAAAGACAGTATCCTCAAAGAGAAAATTGAAGACAGACCTGTAAATTTAGAGATATTTTAGAATTATAGCAATATGGTTCTTTTGATTTGTAAAGATATCCCAAGAAAATCATAGCTCAAATTCATTGCCTCTGCTACTGGCTTAATAGAAGTTGGGATTGGTGGGGGGGGAGGGGTGGGGTTGATTTGTCTTAAATCTCACTTTCTATGTCAGAAGCACTAATTTTAGAAGTTTCCTAAAACAGTGTAGGCTTTTTAAGTGGACAATACTATGAAAAACACAAAAAATCATCACAAAATAATATTTCAGTCAGCACTGAAAATAAAAACTACAATATTTGGAAATAAGAACACTTTAGGGAGACTGTCATGTAAAACATCACAGGTCTAGGTCCTGCAGACTCTGCATCCTAACTGTACACTGTGTTTGCTAATCGTAGAACATAAAGTTAAACATGTACTTAGTCCTTGCAGGATTAGTGAGGAGCCCTATCTTTTCTTCCCATCAGTTAGAATAATAAAGGGAAAATTTGATATAGTAGGGTTGCATGAATATGTTTTAATAAAGTTTAACTTTGTGTCATCCACTCACCTTACCCTACCACAGTTTAAATCCCTCTAACAATGCCATGTTTGACTACAGAAACATCTATTATTTTTCAAGGTCATTAATACTGCTACTGATCACTTTAAATCAGTGTGAAAGTATTTGACAGTTCTCTAGTGTTCAGTCCTACTGCCTCACTTTGTTTCACCAGCTGAAGCAGAATTAGACCTATAATAATTTCAAATATGGAATACACATTGAAATTTACTCACTAATGTTTTTAACTTCAAGGAGCTTTTTAAGTGTATCTTCCTTACAACTGTGCAGGGAAACTGGGTTGTATTTTCCATCTTCTACAGTGAATTCATAGACAAACAGTTCATGACTTTTACTAAGAGCCAATATTTTTGTCTTGTCTGCTTGTAGATCATCTTCTGCATTCTCCCACATGAAGCTGAAGATACAACATTCAGTATGTTTATTGACCTTATTCTCTTTCCACATTGAATACATTGAACAGTTCTGGAAGTGTGCTAATGATGGACAGTACAGTCTTCATCTTTTGCAGTAAAGATTCCGCCGCTGCTGCCCCCTCCCTCCCCAATACTAGAACATGTCTCATCCCTAGCAGACAGCAATGCAAGACAGCACTTAGGGAATCCCTACTTCTGCTCCTCTCAAGAATACATGGGTTTTCTACCCTTGTGTGTTTCTTTCCTTTAGTCATCCACGACACGTGCCATGTGAGTGATGCTCTGCTTCGGGACTTCTAGGAGGATGAACACCAGCACTGCCAGCTAGGGAGAAGGAGAGCATATTGCCCGTTTCTGTATGTTTTGCCTCCCTGTTGCTCGGGCTGAGAAACTCTTCAGGTGTGTGTCTCCACACCTGCTCTTGTATGGAGAGGGGAGCAGGCACAGAGGAAACAGCTAGAAGACCACTTAGGATGGTGCAGAGTGAAACATAAGACTAGAGCACCGTAACAGTGCTGGTATTGCTTGACACTGCAGATGTTTAGAACCGCAATGTGACTGTGGTTTTGACTCAGCATTAAAAGCTACTACAGCAGATTAAAAACATCTTGTGATTGCTGAATGTCACACACAACAGCTTGCCACTGACCAGCAGACAAGGAAGTCAAGCAGTCAATGCACTATGAAATTTTAAGCCAGCAACTTGACAAAACCAGATTAATTTTCTTCTTCTTTTTGTTTTTTGATCTACTGTAACAAATACACCCACAACTAAACAAATAAGTAGATATAAATCAACGTCCCCTCCAGCAATGGGATTTTAAGTGGAGAGCATCCCATTTCAAGGCAGGGGTTGAAAGTCCCCCTCAGTCTCCTGCAGCTCTCAGGGCCTGCCCTCGCCTGTGCAGGACTGCTCCCTTTTGGGGAGCGCCCTCAGCCCCTGGGGCCCACCCGGCGCCTCTCACCACAGCAAAGCGACGCCGAGGGGGGCCCCTCCCGGCCTCCCCTTCCCCTGCCCGCCCCCTGCCACTTACTCAGCCCAGGCTCCGGGGAGGACGCTGCCCCGGGCCCGGCCGCCTCCGCTCGGCACCAGGGACTCCAGGTAGATCCCACCAGGGACCAGGAGGCTGCCCAGAGCGTCCTGGTCCCTGCTCAGCCGGACCCGGGCCGCGTCCCGCAGGGAGCCCTGCGCCTCCCCGGAGAGTGGCGCCAGCAGTACGCGCAGCTCCCGCTTCGCCCCCTCCATCCTCCTCAGGGACGGCCGCCACCCCCGGCCTAACAGCTTCCCGCGCCCCGGCCCGCCGCCATCTTGGACGGGGCAGCCCTTCCTTCCGGTCAGCTGACGGCGCTGACCAGTGCTGCTGCGCGACTACAACTCCCAGCAGGCACCGCGGCCCGGCGCCGGGGTGGGGGCGGGCAATGCGAGCTGGGAGCTGTAGTCTCCGTGAGACCAAGGTAAGCGACTGCCTGCGGGGGCCTTTATTGCTCATCCCAGCAGCTGAGGACACGGTCCTGCGCACAGCTGAGCCATCTGAAGAAGCTCGAAACCGGCATCAAACCTACCCCTAATTCCCATTGTCCAAGCTGCACCTCTTCCTATTAAATCGTGCAGCTCTAGCAGGGAGAGTAAATCACGACGGCTCCCTGCCACCTGCTCCTTTTAGAAGCTTCGTTGCTACCGCGATTTGGAAAGCGTGGGGTTTCCCGGGGCAAAGCCCGGCAGACCGGCGGTGTTTGTCCGTGTGCGGACAGGCCTGCCGGCACCACGGCAGTTCCACAGAGCCCAGGCACAGCCGATAGCGCTGCCCGGGGTTGCTGAGCCCCCGCGGGCTACCGGAGGTAGCCCGCGGGGGCTCAGCAACCCCGGGCAGCGCGGTGAAACTCCCGGTAACAGCCACTCCGGCGCAGCACGGGTTAACCGCGCCCCCGCCCCCTGGGCGGAGCATCCACAGCATGACCCCGCCCATAGGGCCTCAGCAGCCTATCCCCGCCTCCAGGCGGGGCTTCGACAGCATTGACCCCGCCCCCCAGACCTGGCTCTCCCCCCTACCGAGGAAGTTCCCGCTGGCGGCGGCGGCGGACGGTGGCCGGGAGGGTCCGTTTCGCGCTCTCCCATGGCGGAGCGGGAGGATGTCGCTGGTGTTGGGGCTGCTGTCGCACACGCTGAGCAGGGTGCTGTGGTACTCCGGGCTGCGTAGGGGCTGCCATGCCCCCCGGCACCAGGCCATGGAGCAGGACAAGGCGCTCGAGGTTTACGGTGACTGTCGTGGAGCTGTTGGGGGTTCATGGGTCGTCCCTCGGGGAGGCCTGGGGTGAGGGGCCGTGGGGGGCCAGCGAGGGGCCGTGAGGCGGGGTTGTGAGGGAGCGGGTGGCGGGGGTCTGTGAGGGGCCGTGGGCGGGGGTTATGAGGGGCCCTGGGGCCGTTGGTGCTGTGCCTTTGGGGGGCGTGAGGTGGGGGAAGCCAGGCCCTGCCCAGCCCTTGTGGGGGGCCGAGAGCTGTGTCCTGGCGTTGGGCATGTGGGAGCGCTCCTGCGGGGTCCCTGAGGGGCTGGAGTGAAGGTGGCTGCACTTGGTGTGGGGCAGGAAAGAGGTATATTTGGCTTACGTGAGAATTGGAATCACTGCCAGGGACGTGGGGTGGGGAGGGGTCACCCTTGGGGTGCTGGAGAGCCCAGGAAGCGTCAAGGGAAGGATGAGGGCCTGCCTTGGCTGCCTGCTGGCTTTCCCCAAGCACACCGCTGGCCCCAGGCTGTGTCTGGAGGTGGGGTGGATGCTGTGACCTTGGCCTGGAGCGTGTGCCATGGTCACTGTTAGTTAGGATCCTGAGCAAGGAGTGCATGGAGACGAGTGTCTTAATGCGCCGCTTGACTGGTGGGCGATGCTGCTGCTTCCCAGCTCCCAGCGTGTGGGAAAGGGGCTGGACTGCCGCTGGGCTTGCTCAGTCCCTGCGTTGGGGAGAGTGACCTTAGTGTTTCATCACCTTAGAAGAGGAGCTGGACACACCTGGAAAGGCAAGTCATTCCAGAAAGGCCAGCCAGATAGTCTAGCAAAATGGAGGTTTCTGTTACTGAATGACTGAGGTTTTTGTAAAATACGGAGAGATTTCACCTCTGCACAGGGGATCTTGGAGGACTCCAAAAACATTGTCAAGCTTCAAGGCACTGTTATTTTGTAGGCAATTAGGAGCAGCGTGAGGATTTTGTGCAGCACTGTACGCAGTTTTATCTAATAAGAATAAAAGAGGAAACTGTCAAACAAACTCAATTTTAAAACTTGAGTGATGTTTAAATATAGGTACTTTAAAACATCAGTGGTTCTAAGTAATAACTTAGGTTATGAAGCTTAGGCATGTAATAGTCCTGTTCATTTCAGTTCATCCATAGGGTTATGCTTGTGTATGATCTTTGCAGAACTAAAGCATCTGTCTGGGTAAAATTTGGATTTAAAAACCGGAGACATCCGTGAAGTACTGGTGAACTAAATCAACTTTAATGTTCCTCTCACTGCTAGGTGAAGTAATTGATTTGTTCTTTATGTGGGCCTTTTCATACAGAAAGAGGATAAAATTTAAAAATAGAGGAAGAAATGTATCAGAAATTACAAGGAAATGTGTATGTGAAGATAATTCTGTTGTGTGTGTATATGAAGTAATTTCAGTTGGACTAGATGATCGTTGTAGGTCCCTTCCAGCTATTCTTACGGATAAAACACCAAAAGTCATTTCAGTGAGAATTCCCCTGCTTAAAATCAAGTGGGGTTAGAAGTTGCAGGATCAAAAACTTTTTCTTTAAGTAGTCTTTTTGTTTTCATTGAGATGGTTTGTTTGGCTAGACTTCTGTAGTTGTCTAAGACTTTAAGCAAAAAGTGATACTGGAGGCAGAACAATGGAAAAAAGGTGAAAATACTTTTTAGCGGTCTGACAAATGAGACTATTAATCTGTTTGCTCGAAAACATTGTAATAAAGCTAGACAGCTTGTTTGCTTATTACCATTATGATCCTTAATGTAATTGAGGGGACAGTTATCAGTTCTTTGGGAACACAGAACAAATGGCCTTGTGGCATCTACTGTGTCTTCTGGGTTTGCAGTTCAGCAGCATCACGTCCTTATGATGTAGACTGAAACAGAGGCCGGGGGCTTCGGAATGATTCAAGCAATTATCTGCTTCCCTGGAAATTAGGGAATGGGGCTCAGTTCTCTCATTCATACCAAATTTTGTTTTATGGTATGAATGATGACAACTTATTTCGGACAGCAAGTTTTTCCCAGCCCCGCTGAAAGGATTACCTAAGTTTTGAGAGCAATTTGAGTAGCCTTTGCAGGAGGGCGAGAGGTTCTGAGAAGGTGAGGTGAGCACCAGGAGTGAAAGCTTGTGCAACGGTACAAATATAAGTCTTTTCCTCCCTCACAGGTCAGAGACTTTAGGGTATGCCTGCCCACTGGCTGCCTGCTTCCTTCCTGCCTGGAAATAATATAGCAATATTAGTGCCATGTTGTACTATGCCTGTGATCCCTGCCGAGAGGCTGGGCATATCAGCTTAATGGCAGGAGGGCACTGAAAGCAGCTTTGCAGCTCCCAAGTTAAGCGCTGGGTGGGTCTGTCTGTACCTGAAGATAGACTGAAGTAATTTGCCATTATGAAGTCTGGTGTCACATTGGCTTTCGCAGTACAGTTAGGTACTGTAGTAGAGCTATTGGTAGGGCTACACTAAAAAGAAAATCACTACAGCTAGCTAAAAATATCTTCCCTTTCTTTTTTTTTTCACCTGTTTTTTAAACTGATCTTAACCTGCATCCCTTTAGTTAACTTTTTTATACCAGTGCTCGTACCTGTACTTCCAAGGGGGAAACAACTGCATACAAGGCAGAAGCGAGTGAGAGGTGACAGCTGGGAGCTTCCTAGCTTTGGATTTCACTGTCAAAATCGGTGTCTATTCAAGTTATGTTGTGTACGCAGCACAGATGTGAATAGGCTAGATGTGAATTGCCTTTCCTTCTATGCTATGTTACTCAGCAAACACACTGAAATGCAGAGACTTATTTTTTCAGGCTCTTAGAAAATTTACTGAATTAATATACTCTCTTGTGCATTATTTTTTGGTGTCCTATAATCAAATATTGTAAATTTTGAATATTACTTGAAAACCTTTTGCTCTATGGGAAAGCAACAATAAATGTAATTTTGTTCTGTTGTATGATGAAACCTCCTTAAGCTAATCCAGAACCCATTGCTTCTACAAAGGCAATGCTGCTTATCATTTTCTGTACAAGGACATTAAACCTAGTTGATCCCCACATTTTACAAGCTAAGGAAGTGACCATTGATACAGATAAATATGAATTGGTACATTATTTTTGTATTGGCTTTCCTTAAGATGGCTTCAAAATCTTATCTGTGAGGCCCAGGCTGGGAAGTGGAGAGAAGATGAGAAGGAAATCTGACCGGTCTTGTTAATAAGTTAGATTTTGAAAAACCTGAAAGGCCAGCAAACCTATCTGAAATACTGTCTCTATGTGTATCTTTTAGATATGCTCATATTATATGACCTGTAGTTCTGAAGGTAATACATATCCTTCAATAGGCATGTTTTGATTTCTATTTATTATAATGGGATTGTAAAAATAATAGCAAGTTTAGAACTGGAATGTAAAAATACATGCACAGTGAAAAAGTGCCTCAATTTGCCCAGTTCTGAAGCAACTCATGAGATAATGTATCGCTGATATTTAGAGCTCTGTCTTTTCTGAAGAGGAGCAAAATAAACAATGCTGGGAAGATGGTTTCTAATAAAAGTACCTTTTATTAAATTCAGGAAAGCTACTTTATTGTTGGTTGCTTGTCTTCTACTTTAGATATAATCCGTACTATCCGGGACCCGGAGAAACCTAATACTTTAGAAGAACTGGAAGTGGTAACGGAAAGCTGTGTTGAAGTGCAAGAGATAGGTGAAGATGAATATCTGGTTATCATCAGGTTTACACCAACAGTACCTCATTGCTCTTTGGCTACTCTCATTGGTAAGATTTCTGTTTCATTAAATCTGTAACAATGACCGTAAAGCTAATTTTAGGTTGTCTGAATAACATCAGTCTTCATTAAAATTCAGTATTGCTTTGCCAGCAGTTTGACCAGGAATTTCATCTTGAGAACCCCACTAGCAATGCAAACAAACAAAACCCAGAAGAAATGTGGAGACGTTCTGTTTTTATCAAGTTAGGGAAACTCTTCAAATGGAAGCTCTCAAAAATCTACTGGGAAGTAGTACAGAATTCCTTCTTTATATTTTCCAAATTATTTTAGTAAAGTTAACCTGAAAATTTGTCAGCTCTTAAATTTAAAAATAAAGTTAAAACTTTATGATTGTCTCCGTTATCTTTCCCTTACCTTATGGGCTGTTCTCCATTGCCACACATGTACGAAAGGCCCCATGTGCCATCCAAGAATAAAAAAAAAATTCCAGACTGTTAGGAGTTTGAAAGCAATTGAGTTGAATGAGAATCTGCACTGGGTTATTTTGCTTTTTTTCTTCCTTATTATTTGTGGTGAGATCAAATCTGAAAAATCACGTCCGAGATCTCTGAAGTTATTTGTTTAAATGTACCAAGGTTAGCAACTCATACTATTATATAGCAATACTGAGATTTCTCAGTCTATTTTAAAGATTTAAGGGAAAATAAGTCTTTAATTTAATGAAGTAGTGCATGTATTTATGGGCAAATAAAGGTTTGGAGCTTTATGTAGAAAGTAAAGCATAGATAGTAAAGCGTTAGCATGCCAAACAGTAACGATTGATTTGTAGTTTGACCCTGCTAGGAATGTCAGTGGGGTAAGGCTCAGACCTGAGGATCAGTGATGTGCATGTCAAATCTTAAACTTCGTGCTTATCATGTTCTCAGCACTTAAATGTCAGTCAGGCCTGTCTGTTTGATTATGCTCTCATTATCAGTATTGCGTGACCTCTGAAGCACAGTTCCTCATGCTGTTACAGGAAAGGGTTATGGTAACTGTTTTACATAGTTGGGTAGTATATGTAAGAATGTAGGCAGTAAACAGGTTTTTTTCCAAATTTCCTTATCTGCACAGAGTACTCCAAGCTGGTAGTTCTTTTGGGCGGTATTTTCTATTGCTTTCTATTTCAGGCTCAGTGTGAGGACAAACTGGGGCTGCGGTAAGGCTTTGTCCACGCGTAGCTCATCGCAAAGCCAGGCCCTGTGGGGAAACTCTAATGGACTAGTGGTAGGGGTGTGCCCAAACTTAGGTCTCACTCCCGAAGATGAACCACAACACTCCTCTGCTCAATCTGTACGTGAGACATTAAGTAGTGAAGTTAAGAGCTTGAATTGCCTGGAGGTCATTGGAGGCTTGTGATCTTCAAGCAATGTATATTGGATTTTTTTAACAAATCTTAGAAAACAAAACAAGCTGCCTTCTCAGTACAGATGCAACCACAGTGACAGCCAGGAAGCTCTATCAAAAATATAGAAGAAAGCTGGAAACGGAGGAATTTGTCTGTACTTAGTGTTTCTAGGAGGTGTTTAGAGACCAGAGACCTACTAAGCTTGTAAGGCAGGTATGAGCTGAACTGAGAAGCTACATCTGAAGAGTCAAACTGCAAGTTATTAAGTCTCCTTTGGCTTGTGCTGCTCCGAGTATAAAAGGAGAAGGTTGTCAATTATACTGGTGTTTTTTGATTGTTAAATACAGATTCTCTGAAAATGAACCTCAAACCTTTAATTTTACAAGAAAATCTCTTATCTCTTTTTGTTTAAACAGGCCTTTGTTTAAGAATAAAACTTCAGAGATGTTTGCCTTTTAGACATAAGGTAAAGTATCTCTTCTGGAACTTGCTTTCAACTACATGAATGTATGTCAAGTTCTCTTTAAAAGAGCATACACTGCGGGATCAAGTAACTTGCAAGCGGTGATCAGGGATGGGGTCTTCTTAAAGCTTGTTATTTGCCTATGGGGGTAGTGAGTGTTGCAGTATAGTGTAGCACCTGAAGGGATCTGTGAATAACTGTGGTTCTTCCTTTTCTTTACAAAAGACCATTTATTGCTGTGCTTCTGAAATACGCTGTGTTTCATGGGATTTCCTCACCAGCTGTCATTGGGGCTCTTGCTTGGTGGAAGAGAGGGTGTTTTCAAATGCAATGTTACAAAGAATTGAAGTCATACTCTTGCCTTGGTGAAAATTAATTTGGCCTTCTGCAATATTTCAATATATCTAAGTATCATAAATATAAAATATTAATAGTTACTGACTCTGCTGTGCAATTTGGAATATCTGAGAGTTCTCTCCAGTAGACCAGCCCTCTGAGCGAGCCCTGAGAGCAAGAGAACTACTCTGTTGTCAGAAACCAGTTAAGGGGAGTTCCACTACTTTATGTAGGCATCATCTAGGAAGTAAAACCTTCAGAATAGGTTCATTAGAGTTCAGAAGAACTTCAGAATTCAAAACTGGAACTGCATTGAGGGAATCTCTTTATGACCTGTGTTTTAGAAACTGTTGTATAGACAGCATACGGGCCTGACCCTGGTCAATATACTGTCCCCAACAGGGCCCAGCCCTGGCTGTGCTGCTGGAGTGTAAGAAACTATATGGGAAACAAGAGGTTAATATATCCTTAAAGAAAGCTGTTTTGGCCTTAGCAGGAACCAAGACTAGACCCTTAATGACAAACATAGTCTTTTATAGACCTTTAGAAACCTGCCTGAAATAATTTAAGTTATAAGTTTATTAGCTTAGGATTTCTGGTATTGATTTTGTTGTTGGTGTTTTGGTTTTATAGTTGGTAGCTTCGTCTTTCCAAGTAAACAGCATAAAGTGAGACTCGCGTTTGTACAGGTAGTGGTTTGTTATGCTGGACACATGTAAAAAATAGGTTTAGCTTCAGCGAGGTAAGACAAAAGGCATAGGATTTGTTTACTTGGTTTTCCTTTGGTACATCAGTTTTATGAGACCTCCATGCAGCTTAGCGTGTGTGAGGGGTTTTTTGTTGTTTTGCCCAGGCCTGCTAAATGCATCAGGTTGATTTAGGTCTGGTTAGATTCTAGTCTTATAATCGGTTCCCATGCAGGAAATGGGTACTTCATTACACTACCATTTTCAAATAGAATATTTGTGTTTCTCATCATTATTAGGAATATCTTATTAGGAATCTCTTACCAAGGGTGTCTTTTCAAGAGTGCTTAGCTTGTGAAAGTGACACTTGCAATTCTGGTGTCTTTTAAACAAATTGTTCCTGATATGTGGCCTGCAAAGAACTTGTTGGGAAAGTAGTGCCAATTCTCCGCTCTCTTTCCAGTAGCCTAACTGCAATTACTTTTTCACGAGAGCAGTTGGTATTACTGAGGAATGAATGCCTCCGCAATTTTGAAGAAAGATTATTGGGGCCTCTCTGAAATGGGGGAGGAGATTGTCTTGTGATTGTGGTGCAGTGAGTCATCAGCTCTTGTCGTTGATCCCCTTCTGTTGTCTGTGAACGTTTTTAAAAGTATGAATTGCATGCATTGTATGTGTATTGTACAATTTTTTTCTCCCAGTAATGTATATACGTAACTCAATGTAAGCATCTAACATTAACGATCTCTCCTCTAGCTGGAAATCTACATATCTGAAGGTACACATTCCACTGAAGAAGACAGTAAGTAGAGCTTATGAATGAGTGTGTGCAGCTTTAGACTGTGTGTTTGTGTTCTTTGGAGAAGTCCTTTTCAGAAATTAACACATTATTAAAGCTTTAAAATGAAACATGTAGTTGAGGCTGTTTCAAAAGCTGTATTGGTACTGTGAACTTATGCTTCTTGTTGTTGGGTTGGGTTTTTTTAAACAAACAAGTCCCACAGTTCTTGCAGGTGTGGAGTTGTGTTTATAACAAAAGAAGTTGCTACTGTGCTGCTGAATAATTAACATGAAGAACTTCCTGACTGGTTGATCTTGCTATCTCAACATCATCATAACAAAAATATGTGTTTCTGAGTCAATGTTTAAAATAAAACTTACAGGACATCAAAATTCTTTCAAAGCTGTAGCAAATCACCGTCTTAAACAGCTGTTAAAGCCTTTGTCCAGGCAATGTCCCAGGCCTTTTTGTTCTTAAGCATTAGATATCTTTGTATGGGGAAAATCAGTTGTTTTGATTAAATGGCTAGAAATTGAACCTGGAGAACTTGGACTACTGATTTGTCATGAATTTCACATGATTTTAAGACATGTCATTGCAGCATCTTACATTCTTTTCCTAAACTAGAGAAGTAACAAAAATTACTTGGTTTCTGATTAAAAGAAAGCTGGCACAATGTACTATTACTGTACAGCAGCATTTTCTCAGCTTTTGAGCTGGCCGTTCGTTAGGTTTGGAGAATCATCACTACAGTATGATATCTAGCGTTTGTCACGTTACTGATGCAGTATGTGTAAAGTACCACTGAAAACCGCTTCTGACTTTACTTTTCATGTGATGTTTTGCAGTCAACAAGCAAATCAATGACAAAGAGAGAGTAGCAGCTGCGATGGAGAACCCAAACTTGCGAGAAATTGTGGAGCAGTGTGTTACAGAGCCTGACTAGTAGCTATAATACCCACAGAGTTATCATTTTGATACATTTCTTAAACTATCTTTGTTTAAAAGAAAATAATAATAATCAAGGCCTTGAGTTTAATACTTGAGTTCTTTTTATCTTCCACATGTTTTTTAAAAGAAATTGTTTATAAGATAGATTTAAATTATGATGAATCAGTCTCTAAAATAAAGTGAAGTGTATAGTGTTAAGAGTTTGTAATTTCTGCTGTCCAGAGAAATATTTTATGATTAAAACCAAAACAACGCATATGTATTGCCTTCTGATAGACATTGTGATATAAATTCAGTTTTGCAAGTTAGATTTCTACATTGTTTCAATCACTGCACTGTAAAAATAAAACAGATTCTTGTACTGAAATGCTGTTTTGTGAGTTCAGAAATTTTTTTTTTTTCTTTAAGCTTAGGTTTAGATTTTTGTTAAAGGAAATATTTCATTCAGCGTCATTGTTGATAAACACATTAAAGCTGAAATAAATTAAGAAAAATAATTCGGAACCAAGGGACTGGACTAGAACAAGGTAGATTTTTACTGGGATGCTATTCCAGTTAAATATTTGCTTTTTTTCTCTGTAAGTACACATTTCTATTTCTGCAGGCTTTGCTTTATAATTATCCTGGGGGTAGAGTTTTCCTGTGGACAAGATCTTGCCAGTTTGATCCTGCTTTATGTTACGGCTTACCTGCAGCATGGAAGGTGAGAGAATCCCACAGCCCTTCATCCCTGTGGTCCCCACTGTCCTGTCTCTTTTTGCTGCTCCCTCACTAATCTCACCTGGGGCGTCCGTATGTTGCTAGCTGTGACATGTTTGCTCACTGGCGAAGTTCCCTAGGGTTAATTTCTATTGCAGCTGTGGATTTGACCACAGATTTACGTTTCCCTGAAGAATTAGGCAGATATTTCTCTCTCAGCTGTCCTTCTCCTGGTGGAAGTGCCGTTCAGTATCTGCCATGCAGCTGCAGGAGGGCCTCAGTGGCAAATGTTTGCGCAGGGGGAGAGGCTGCTGCCACCCGTCTTATGCCCCATGGCACCTGACGAGCTATCCGGGTATCCCAGGGGTGTGTTATCTGGTCAATGCATAGTAGTTATCCCCTGCAGTGGTTCATGAGAGATTTAGGGAGCTGTTGCTCCGTGAAACAGTGATTACTGTAGTGGGCTTGTATTTGGTTAAACGGGGAGAAATCCTTGGAGTTCAGTGCAAACATCTGTTGAGGTTTCTGGGATTTGTAACCATTCTAATAATAAGCCACATAAAGCTTTCCTGAAGGCATGAAATGATTGAATGGACTCCAGCTAGGCTACGCATTATCAACAGTGGGGGAAACTTTTCCCTTTGTAAAACAGTATACTGACACTTGTCACAGCTGTGCCAACAAGAGCTCGTAATCTCCCTACTGTCAGTGCCAAAGTTATCTTAAAAAAACAAACAAACAAACAAAAAAAACAACCCAAGAGGGTGGGGGGGAGAGGACAATCCCCCTTTTCCATAGGTTACTGCACATCTGCAGAACTATCAGTTCTAGCATATATGTGGAAAATTACTTTCTTAACTACAGGTACTCAGCTTCAATTAAATTTTACTTAAATTTCAAAAGCCTTTGTGCCCTCATTGCTCACCCTGAATTTCGCTTGAGGAAAGTATGTATGTCCTTAAGCAGCACTTTCTACAGATGCTTCTGTAAAGATGTAAGCTTAAATGTGGGACACTGCTGTGTCCAATACCTCAGGGATTCAGCAGAATGTGAAGGGAATTAGCTACTTGATGTTTGCATGGGAAACTAAAAACTCAGTACTGTTTCCAAAATACATAAAGAACCCATGGACCAATTTTTTTTAAAATCCTACATTGGGCAAAACCTAAAATCTGTGTATTTAAACTCCTGCTGGAGTTATCTGTCATGAGGTATCCTGAAAGATGCGTTTTGCAGTGTTTTCTGTTGGTGTCTGTGGGTTGGTTGGTTGTTTTTTTTCAGCTGGGAAGACTCATTAAATGGTAACTACTTCTGTAAAATAACTTCTTTTCTATGAAAAGCAGGTGGAGATGTTTTCCTATGATAAGGTTCCCAGTTTTGCTGTGCCATGCCATTAAAACGGAAGTATGGAACAACAGTAATGTTTTTCTTCCCTACTGTTTACCACATTGTAATTTCAGTAAATGCCATTAGCAGTTCAGTTCAATATAAAGGATTTATTCTGTGTAGTTACTTGTCATCATCAGCCCAGCACTTCTAATACAACTCTTCTTCCAAAAATTGGTGTATTCCTAAACCATGATGTGACGCTTGTGCTGTTCCTTGCAACTTCTGTTTTTGTTTATCGCTCCATAAGACTCACTGTCACACGTCATATCCAAAGTGGCTTCAAGGGAATGTCTGCAAGTCTGCACAAAGTCAGGTTAAAAGAGAATACTACTTCATATAGAAGAGTCTCTATTTCCATCTTAAAATTAAATCTAAACTGACTGTGCTTCTATTAAGTAGAAGCAATCTGTCATTTTTTTTCCTTTGCAAAAGGAGAAAAACAAAAGGAAAGGATTTTTTAACTATTAGTGATTTCTGGAGAGAAGGAAATGAGCAGAGCTAGAAACGTTTTGGAAGCGTTCTCCCACGAGGGGGAGTGTTTAGAAAAGATCACAGAATGGTTTAGGTTGGAAGGGACCTTCAAAGATCCAACCCCTTGCCAGGGACACCTCCCCCTAGACCAGGTTGCTCCAAGCCCCGTCCAACCTGGCCTTGAACACCTCCAGGGATGGGGCAGCCACAGCTTCTCTGGGCAACCTGGGCCAGGGTCTCACTGTCCTCGTAGTAAAGAATTTTTTCCCTGTAGCTAATCTAAATCTACCCTCTTTTAGTTTAAAACTCTTACCCTTGGTCCTCTCACTTCAGGCTCTGGTAAAAATGTCTCTCTCCATCTTTCTTATAAGCCCACTTTAAGTATTGAAAGGTTGCCCTGGAGCCTTCTCTTCTTCAGGCTGAGCAACCCCAACTTTCTCAGCCCTTATCCATGGGAGACGTGTTCAGCCCTTGGATTGTTTTTGTGGCCCTCCTCCAGACCCACTCTCTGCATTTGGGAGCTTTCAAAACCAACTTGTACTCATGTTCCTTCATTTTATTTTCCCTTTTTCGTTCCTTAAAATCAATTCTTTCTGCCTCGAAGGAAAGCCTAGCGCACCCAGCAGCCGCCAAACCCAGGGCTTGCCCAGGTCTTGGGCTGGTGCCGGTGCAGAGGATGGCTGAGAGCACACAGGCTCCTGGCAAGGGTAAGGGTAACCACAGCTCAAAGGCCGTTACTATTTGCCGTTTGTCTTTGCTTTCTGTGGACTGTTTAATAATGGTCCAAGATAAAAATATGTGGGGGCAAAGATAATTTTCTTTATCAGCGTTCCAGGTTACCCTGGTTTAAAGCTGCCATTAGAGACTGGGGAGTTGTCCCTCAGAGTTGCCCCTCTTTATCTTCCAATTCAACATTTTACATTTTTTGCCTTTAAGCAGAAACTTTCTCAGAAAACTTTTCATCCCTTGA
This sequence comes from Burhinus oedicnemus, assembly GCA_008921705.1. Taxonomy (NCBI): domain Eukaryota; kingdom Metazoa; phylum Chordata; class Aves; order Charadriiformes; family Burhinidae; genus Burhinus; species Burhinus oedicnemus. Next base: position 2,243,973 of record VFFE01007168.1, on the reverse strand, counting down.
GAAAACTTACTCATTACCACCAGACATCCCAAAATAGCACTTACATGCCTTTTTTCTCTTTGTCTCCTGCCATAACAAAGCTCCCAGGTTTGATCTTTCATGCCGATACTCTGGGAACTAGATGGGAGAGGTCAGTTTTCAAGTGTGAGACTCGAGCAAAGAAGAAAAACCTTAAACCCTCTTACATGCTTGTAGTAAGAGAATACTAAGTTTGAAGACAGATCTGGATTTGTATCGCCCAAATTCTAGAGTGGTTCTGTCTGCGGTTCAGCATGCTGCAGGTGTAAATTGTGCTCCAGAAGTACCTTTTAAGTATAAAAGTGAAATGCCTCTGATGTTGGGAGTTGTTTGGGTGTGAGGGTCTTCTTCTGCCACTGCTCTTTGGGTGGGTTTGAGGAAATCTCTCTGGCAAAGCTACTTGCATCAAAGTGCTGGTAATTGACAGGACAAATTTTGATTAGTTAGTCTAACCAAGCTTTCTTTTATCTTTCTGATATTTTAAAGCATTATTTGAAAATATTATTAGGACAAGAAATGTAAACGTAACTGTTTGCTTCGGTTGGTATTTGTTAGATGAGAATATTTGTTGTCCTGGGTGAGTTTTCATGAAAATACTTCCTTAAGCATCGTATGAGGATGCCATTTAAAATTGACTGAATAATCAAATAATGTCCTGCTGTGGTAAGGCTGAATGGATTTTCTTTTCTACTTTATAACAATTTTTATTTTTTCTAAAAGCAAGAAGGTTAATATTTTTGTAGCACAATACAGCATTTTCATGACATTTCCATGAGCTGCTGCAGCTTCTTTCTGATGGATCTACTCCCACATAGAAAGCATCCAGAGAAGAGTAAGAGAATCTTGTTTTGATTAAATGTTCCTTATGTCAGGCAAGTATGTCCTCATGCCTTCGCTGTGTAAGGAGAGACGCTGCTTGTCAGGATTCATAAAAGGAAGGAGACAGGCAACAGTTTCAGCCGCTTTACACTGAAATTAACAGAGTTTTAATCGCAATGAATCTGGGGCTATCCACTTCCCCTACTGCCTCCAGAAAACAGTTACGGGCAGGAAATATCTCTAAAGTAAGAGTGGGAGGATGAAGAGAGGTTTTGCACTTCCCCGCCTATGCTGAATGGTGCGGCACTGGCTTCTGCACCACCCGGGGTGCCCGTGTGGCTGGCCAGCATCTGTCCGTTCCCCCCAGCTGGGGCTGTACGCTCCTCGAAACATGTTGCGTGAGCTTATTCTCCAGTTGGGAATGAGCCCTGACACCTCCTTGCAGGGGGCTCGGTGTGGTGCAGGAGAGCAGCGCTTCACACAGCTGTCTGCACACGCACTGGGCTTCGATGGTGGCGGGCGAAGGGGTTCCGTTCCATCCCACCCCATCCCACCCCACCCCATCCCATCCCAGTTTTGACCAGGGTCATCGCACTGATGTCCGTAAAGATTCATCTTAGGACTTCCCCTGCAAAATGAGTAGCAGGTCCCTGACCAGTCCCTTGAGTACCTCGATGGTAGAATAACGGGAAATGGTGCCTCAGTGCCGGAGGGAGAGCCGTAAAGGCACTGCCTGACGGTGGAGGCTGTCACTGCTGAGTTTATTGGAAGGGACTGATGGCAGCCCCAAAAGGTGCAACTGCTTTTCCTATTCCGTACTCAACTGTGTCACAGTCCGGAGAGAGCTGTTTGATAGATCAGTTTTCATGTGAATGATGCGTCCCAGAGGAAGCTTCTGCTAAACTAGGTTTCAAGGGGTGAAAGTCCGTGTGCAGGAGGGAGGGCTCTGCCCGTACCCACCCCGTGCGCGTTGCAGAATTACCGGTGCCCGTTGTGTGCTTCAAGCTTATTGACCATGAGGAAAGCCTCCCGCAAAATCCAGCAGGCTCCGCAAGGGTAATTTCTGCTCAAATTACGCTAGCTCTGTTCCAATTTAAATGTAAGTGTATCCTTCAAAGCACCATGAGAAAGACCCGAAATACCCTGGGAAAAGGAAAAGCCTTTTTTGGGGGAGGGAAATGGCAATGATTCAGTTTATTTCTCTAGAAATTTAATCCCAAAAGGATTATCTTATTCCATTTCCTGATCCAATACAAAAATGCTCCAAGTAATGCTTTCAGAGTCTCAGCCCGTTTCAAATGACCTTTAATCTCAGGAAACAGCTTCTGGATTGTAATCAGGTGCGTGAGTGTGAGATGTGCCCGTACAAGGCTGAGGGCAGCAGGTGACCGTATCCTGTTCTGGATCTCTCCGCACACAGGTGCTTGGAACCCATCGGTAGCCCCCAGCCCCCACGCTGCTAATGGTATCAGGCCAGAGATGGCTAAAATATTTTTAAATGCCAATATGGAACTTCAAGGCGTTATTTCTCCAGCAGTAGTGCTGGTTTCAGCTGCTTCGGACATCCCCGAAGCTGCCGGCCCCACAGGCTATTTGCCTCCGGACTAGTCCAGTAAAGCCATATGGCTTCCCTGAGGGATGGATTTGGTTTCCAAGAGTTGTGCATAAAAGTGGGAACCAGCTTGTGTTTCAGTTGCAATCGCTAACTTTGGCTTAGGCACGGTGATGGACGGAGCTTGCGAACTGATTTCTTAAAAAGAACTTCACTCCTGTGGCAGGACAGAACTCCTACCTGGAGGAGGGCTTCAGCTCTGAGGAGCCAGGGGGTTTGGAAGTGTTACGCAAGGGAGTTTGTTGATGTTAGTGACACCCAGATAAAGAGCAAAGCAGAACATCTGCAGCTTGTTTGGCTTCTTGTGAGGCGTGGGTCTATTTCAAATTACTAAAATGACTAAAAGGGATTTTTCCAGATTATGTATTGCTTGACAGATGATCAAAAGATGCAATTTTCTAAAAGTACCATAGAGCTGAGGTCTAACCAGGCCAGCAAATGTAGCTGTGGCAAAACATAATTTCAACAATACAGTGTAATTTTTGGTAACGGCTTTGCTGTATGCCCACAAGGTTTCACTGCTCACCAGCACTGACTTGTGTTACTGAAAATGCATGTGTTACAGCGTTGGTGGATAAGGGAAGAGCAACGGACATCATCTACCTGGACTTGTGCAAAGCTTTTGACACTGTCCTGTACGACATCCTTGTCTGTAGATTGGAGACGCATGGATTTGACAGATGGACCACTTGGTGGATAAGGAACTGGCTGGACAGTCGCACACAAAGGGTTGTGGTCAGCGGCTCCATATCCAAGTGGCAGGCAGTGATGAGTGGCGTTCCTCAGAGATCGATACTGGGACTGGTGCTGTTTAACATCTTTGTTGGCAATATGATGTTGGAATTGAGTGCACTCACAGCAAGTTTGCCAATGACACCAAGCTGTGTGGAGCGGTCGACATGCTGGAGGGAAAGGATGCCATCCAGAGGGACCTGGACAGGATTGGGAGGTGGGCCTGTGCGAACCTCATGAAGTTCAACAAGGCCAAGTGCAAGGTCCTGCACATGGGTCAGGGCAATCCCATGCACAAACACAGGCTGGGTGGAGAATGGATGGAGAGCAGCCCTGAGGAGAAGAACTTGGGGGTGTTGGTGGATGAGAAGCTTGACATGAGCCAGCAATGTGTGCTTGCAGCCCTGAAAGCCACCCGCATGCCAGGCTGCATCAAAAGAAGTATGGCCAGTAGGACGAGGGAGGGGATTCTGCCCCTCTGCTCCGCTCTCGTGACACCCCACCTGGAATACTGTGTCCAGCTCTGGAGCCCCCAACATCAGAAGGACATGGACCTGTTGGAGCAGGGCCAGAGGAGGCTACGAAGATGATCCAAGGGCTGGAGCACCTCTGCTATGAGGACAGGCTGAGAGAGTTGGGGTTGTTCAGCCTGGAGAAGAGAAGGCTCCAGGGAGACCTTAGAGCAGCCTTCCAGTATCTGCAGGGCACCTGCAAGAAAGCTGGAGAGGGAGTCTTTACAAGGGCACGTAGTGATAGGACGAGGGGCAATGGATTCACACTGGAAGAGGGGAGATTTAGATTAGATCTGAGGAAGAAATTCTTGACTATGGAGGGTGGTGAGACCCTGGCCCAGGTTGCCCAGAGAAGCTGTGGCTGCCCCATCCCTGGAGGTGTTCAAGGCCAGGTTGGAGGGGGCTTGGAGCAACCTGGTCTAGTGGGAGGTGTCCCTGCCCATGGCAGGGGGGTGGAACTAGGTAGTCTTTATGGTCCCTTCCAACCTAAACCATTCTATGATTCTATGTGTGTCTTGAGGTACCAGGGACAGGCTGTCTTAAGCAAGGTATGTGAGCAAGACCTTCTGGTACTGGCAGAAGATGAAGTTATTCTAACCAAGACCTTAGGAAACATTTGCTTAAGTAACGAATTTGCAGTGGGCCAAAAGTGAGAAAACCCCACACAGAGAGAATTAGAAAGGATGCAGGCAGGGATTGCCCCTGTGCCTATCAGACCTGGAAGAACTTTGATAAAGTCCTAACGCTGTGTCAGAAAAAAGCAATTCAGGAAAAGCAAACTTGTTTAGAGCTAGATTTAAGGCACCTCCTTCCACTTCTGTCTCTCACAGGAGAAAAAAACATCCCTGCACAGAGCGTATTTTGCTGCCCAGGCAGCTTGTCTGACTTTCTGAAATCTGAGGGCAGGAACAGTGTGCATCACTGCATCAGCACAGCGGGGCACACGTCCTGCATTGTAACGGTACTGTTTTGAGGAGGTTACTGCAGGCAGGTAAATACCCTACAGGGATGTGTTAAATGAACCTGTGAGCATAAGCTGTTTTCCTGGAACTTGATTTTTTTTGCATTCGAGCGAGGGGGTTGATGTTTTCTTTTCAGAACGACGGTATCTGCTGGGAGCAATGAGGTTTTTGTGAAATACTGTGACCATGAGATACGCAGCTCCTCTTCTCGGGTGAGTTGCCTGGTAATTCGCTGGGTGCCGGGTGCCTGTGTACAGCCTTGGGTTGCGCCACCGCAAGGTCATCAGGATTCGGGGGGGTTCGACTGTTCTTCTGAGATGTCTACTTAAAACCCCAAAACCCTAAAGACAGCTTCTATTCTAGATCAGATTTTTTTAAATTACATATAGAAAACAAACTCCTTTGCAAATGAAGTTCACTGTTCTTTGCTGAAATAGCCCTTTTACGTCTTCGTCCAGCCTCATTGAGAGCAATGGTTGCTCAAACTGAGTTAAGTTGGAGCAAATGGGCCTTCTGCAAAACCCCAGAGGAAGGTGTTCCCACCTCAGACAAAAGCTTTGCCCTTGGTGGACAGGGAATAGGATGCTTTGATGACCGTGAGAGGACTTGCCCTGTTTCTGCAGTGCATTGAGATCATTAGCACTGAGGGCTTTGTGCTGGAGCATGTTCCTCTTCAGAGTGGTAATTCAGTAAAATGGACCTGACCTCAAAAGCAGGTCTCTGAAACCAGGAATAGTCACAGTTCCTCAGGGAATGGGTCACCACCGAGGGGGATGACTGGGAGGTGGCTCCCCAGGGCTGGGCTCCAGCAGCTCAGGAGGCAGCTCCAGAGCTGCTGTGCTTTTCAGCAATTCCCTATTAAATTGGGGTTGGGAGCTTGTTCATCCCTATTGCTGCTGCCCTGCAGACCAGGGTGGACAGAGGCTTCGCTGCACTCCCACCATGGCCATGGGGTTTTGGGGTCACCATGTCAGTGAAGCCATACTGCGTGGGGCAGACAAACAGCCAGCAAGCTGGTCATGGCGACCGCCTGTGAGTGGGGGAACAGGTCAAGGAGGGGCATATCGGGCAGGTTTTTAGGTGCCTGAGAACCATACGATGCTTCTCCAAGCCCAGGAAGACAGGCACGTCACCTGTCCTCACTTGCTATCATCAAGTAATGAAATTATCCCTTCATATTACTAATATTTTGCATTTACGATAAGGAGAAACAACTGCAGAGGGCACCAGCAAGCCACAGAGCGATACTGGAACCAGTAGTCATCTGCTGAGTGCGGAGCATCCCTGCCCTGGGCTCCTGCTGCTTGTCTTGTCTGCGCGTTCTCCCGAGTCCCCAGCCGGGCTGCCCCGTGCCCGGGCAGTGCTCTGGCAGCAGGCTAGTGTCTCCTGTCCTTGGAGAGTGGGCTGGGTGTTTGTTGGAGAAGCTGTGGACAAGCTGGGAAGCAGACGAGCAGACGGTGGCAGCGACTGGTCTGAGCTGCGATGGTTTCTGTAGGGTTTTGGCCCTCCCCACTGGTGCCCATCGCAGAGGAGCCACGTTTCGCAGTGGGATTGCGGGCACCTGGGGTTAAACCTCTGCCAGAGGCTCAGAGGGAATCCAGGAAACACCTGCAGGGATGTGAAAGGAAGGAGAGAGCCACAGCAGCCCCCACCACCAGGCGTGGAGCCGCGGAGACCTCAGCCAGGGTGGATGCTGGCACGGCACCTTCATCCCAGTCAGATCACCCGCCCGGCAGGAGGGGACCTTCCCCAGCCCAGGTCTAGCTCCTGCCCCGCGGCTCTGCCTTCCCCAGCACAGCCTCAGCCCGCAGCATAGGCACAGAGGAGGCCATTCCCTTCTCCAGTTCCTCTCAGAAGAGCCAGAATCGTCCTTTTGTCCCTTTGCTGGGCTCTCATGGCGTGCAAAGGGATTGATAGAAGCTTCTGTTTTTCCAGGCAGGACATAACAGATCTGAAATCACGTTTCCAATCCCAGATCCCCAGGCTGCAAGCCCTCGCAAGCGAGGTGTAAAGGGACCGTTTGCTTCCTCCCCTGCTGCTGACACCCGGGAGGTCTCGCGCTGCCCCGGCGGCAGCGGGGCTGTACGAACGCACCGCGGGGTTTGCCTGCAGAAACCCTACACGGGACTGTAACCGTTAGTCACTACGGATGGCAACAGAGCAGTCGCATATAGACATAGACCTATTTTTAGCATATAGATATTTCTAAATATTTACATCCAGCCATGCTGAGCTTTCCTTAAAGCACAAATGCAGGTCAGCAACTGAGGGTCCCAGGGAGGCGAGCGGCGGCTGTATTAGCCCTGGCTTGGGCTGTGCAAGTCCTCCCTCCCCTTTTCCCCTCCTTCGACACACGCGTGAAACAGTGTTCCCTAATTTCTCGACAAAAGAGATTGCTCTGGGTGAGCAAAGCATGCCGTGCCTTGGTACCAGCTATGCGGCCAAGGAACGAGGCAGCTTATTTCTCTTCCCTTGTTTTCCTCCTCCTGTTTTCTGCTGCTTTACTTCCCACTGGGAATGTCCCTCTGCCTACCGGCAGTGGGCAGCCCCGGGATGGCCATGACCTGCTGGAGCACTTGCTGGCGGTGCCGGGGTTCGGCACCCCAAAGTGGTCGGATGATGGCTGTTCCTCTGCCTGAGCTTGACACCCTGAGCAGCTGGCAGTGATGGGCCACCATATAAAAGCCAAAACAAGATAAAACAGCTAAATTTTTCAAATCCTTTTCTTGCTGTCCTGTCTTTGCTTTTCTGACCCTTGAGGCTGTGCTTGTGAAACCTTTTGGTGTAGCACAAGCCCCAGAGGTTTTACGAACAAGAGAAAATAAAAACATCTCTTTATTTGTAGCTGAAGAGGCATGGATGGATGTTGTGAGCTATTCCTGGTCCGTCTGGACTTCGCTGCCTCCTCACGTGCTTGGGTCGCCGGTGGGACTGCATCCCTCACTGATCATTGCAGCTGATGAAGGACTCATGACCCCTCTGGCTCTTTGGGGATTAAAATACTCCAGCTGAGGTCATCTGGTTGGGACAGAAGCACTTGGGTAAGATTTGAGAGCCTGCAAAACACAGGTGCTCTGACAGAGTGACCCAACTGCTTGAGATGCGGAAGCGTTTTAAGTGTTATTGTTAATAAGAGACACAAACAACCTCCTCCATAAAATGCCTGCTGCTTCCCAGTTAACGAGCTCTCAGTTCCTTCCTGTCTCCAGCTCTGAAAATGTCTGGAGGTGACCATGGGAGGCACAAGGTCTGATTTCTAATCTAAAGCCGAAAGCCTCTGGCTCCTCTCAGGGAGGCATTCAGGAATAAATAGAAGCAACAGCAAAACACGAGCTACAGGCTGCTGCCCTAACACCTTCCTTGCACAGGTTCTCCTGCAATGCTGTGATCAGGAGGAGTCTCAAAGTGTTCGTGACCACCATCCTGCTGCTGATTGCCAGGATACTGCTGCCAGCCGCCCATCTCCCGGTTGCCCATCTCCCACACACCCAGCTGAGGTGGCTGTTTAAAATACTCCCATTCCTTCCTTTCCCCTGGAAAAAGAAACCCTGCAGGACAGCCCGACCCAATCTCCAGACAACTGCAGCCCGGTGGCGGCTGCGGGGCTGAGGAGTGCCCAACACCTCTTCCCATCATTGGCAATGCCGATGCCACCATCGAGCGCCTGCCATGCCCCTGCAGCCTCTCCCTGCTGCCGAGGCTGAAGCCACTGGGCTTGTCAGCGTGTCCCTAGACCTTCAGTTTCAGCAGGTCCATGTCTCATTTGGTTTTTCCAGGTCTTCCCTCGCTTGGGGAAGCCTCCCCGGTGGAGCTGGCTGAGCTCAGCACAAGTTTCTACTGATGAACCGTGAGCTGCTTCCTTTGACTAAGCTGTGCCGACGGACAAGACCTTGGGCTCAGCTTCTTTTAGAAGGCCTCATTATTTTAGTTACATCTGATAGTTCTGCTTGGGGCTTACCTTTCCAAATCTCTCCTGTCCCCTGTCCCACCATCACCACACGGGGACAAGCCTTGCTGAAACAGCCCAAAACACTGGGGCTAGCAGCGATGCAGACTTTGCAGCTGCAGGGCAGGGTGTTGGATCTGACCACCCTCCTTGTGCCTTCCCCCAGTTTAATACCACCAGCCTCGGTCTCTTTTTATAGTCACAAGCCTTCTTCACAAATTTTCCGCTGGATCCTAGCCCAGTTCTCTCCCACATTCTTCACTGCCCACTAAAAGGGAGCTCTCGTGTCTTGCAAAACTTTTTCATAGAATCATAGAATGGTTTAGGTTGGAAGGGACCATAAAGACTACCTAGTTCCACCCCCCTGCCATGGGCAGGGACACCTCCCACTAGACCAGGTTGCTCCAAGCCCCGTCCAACCTGGCCTTGAACACCTCCAGGGATGGGGCAGCCACAGCTTCTCTGGGCAACCTGGGCCAGGGTCTCACCACCTCCATAGTCAAGAATTTCTTCCTGAGATCTAATCTAAATCTCTCCCTCTCCGGCTTTCTTGTAGGCCCCTTTCAGATACTGGAAGGGGCTCTAAGGTCTCCCTGGAGCCTTCTCTTCTCCAGGCTGAACAACCCCAACTCTCTCAGCCTGTCCTCACAGCAGAGGTGCTCCAGCCCTTGCATCATCTTTGTGGCCTCCTCTGGCCCTGCTCCAACAGGTCCATGTCCTTCTGATGTTGGGGGCTCCAGAGGTGGACACATGATTTTTCTTAAATCACGCCTGCCATCTGTCTCCAGGAACTGTGCTGGATCCAGCTCCCCTGACAGACACAGTGCGGAGATGGCCGATTTAATCCTACCTCTGATAAATGGGGGGTGTGAAAAGGCTATTAAGAAGACACTGGACGGAGGTGGGAGAAGAGGTGGGGACCCTGAGCACTGCCAGCCTTGACAGTGTCTTGATGTCAATGGCTTGGATGGCTCACTTGTAGCAAAATTGGATGTTTATAAATAATTTACAATTGGTCCTGAAAAAACCCAGGCAAAGTCCTTTGGAAGTTCAGTTTAATGGATGTCAGGATGGTTTGAATGGGAGCCACAGCTGCAGGCAAAATATGGGAGGAAAGGCCTTTCACTGAAGTCTTATTTCTGTAATGAAAATAGTCATCTGGTCAGGTTTAAATATTACTGTGAAGGAGCAAGTGGCCTGGCTAAGGGGGTTAGTTCACCCTTTATTTGCACTGAAGTTAAATTGTCTTCTGCTTTGGTCCGAGCTGCCCGTATAGCCCCTCTGCATCCCCTCAAACCGCCTCCAGCTACCGAACCACATCCGAGCAGAGCATTTGAAACCTGCACTTTAGGGTTGATTGGCTCCAGAATCAAATTATTTTTTAAATTAACTTCATCAAGAGTTTCTTGAGAATGTAGCCTGCACAATGTGAGGGTTTTCCCTTGTTCCAAATCCACCTTCTGTGGATTTATCATCTGTTTGTCCAAAAAACGGCAAGTGAAACCTGTGAGCAATTCTTTCCCTGTTTGGTAATTACCAGCTGGAGATTACAATAGATTTCAGGAAACTTAGCTGAAACCCTCTTTTAAAAACATACTGTTTGTTCTGTTTCCTCTGTGGAAAATATAGGAAAAAACTACTTAGGAGTGTCTGTCAGAGCTCGGTGCTGGGCATATGGGGGGCCCCGGGGTCAGCAAGGTGCCCCGGGGGCACGGGGAAAGCAGCAGGCAAGGGAGGCTCGGATGGACCACGTCAGCATTTATTTACTAAAGCAACTCAGCCTGACTTCCAAGGCACCTGGGGCTTTGGATTGCTTTGGGAACAGGTGGAAAGGATAAATATAAAATTTAGAAGCTGATTGCAACTTCTTAGGAAATTTTTGGAAAGGCAGTTTCTAGTCATTGTGAAGTTTATTTGCCTAAATTTCTGTTTTTAACTTTCTATATTTGGGTTGTGTTGGGTTTTATCTTTTCAGACTTTTCCCATTATCCAGAATTTTGTCTTCCCCTTCCCCTCAGCTCTTCCCTCCTTCACGGGCTGCTGAAACCCTTGGGTTTGGGGTTTTAAAGCAGCACAGGAGGTGGCTGCCCTGGGATCAATAGCCAGCCTGGAGATCCCTCTGGAGGGACGCTCTCGGATCTTCCTCAGGCACTTACAGGGCCCTTGAGTTCAGGACCCCCTGTAGTGCCTGCACCTGAGATTTGCTAATCCCACGGGAACCATTTTAAGACAGAACTTCACAACTTTTGGCCAAAAAGCCATGGCTGCTGGCGGGAGCGGAATCCGTCCAGGTCCCTCCTGCCTCTCCCTTCCAAAGTCCCTGGGGACGAAGCCATTTGAATGGGTAGGGACAGTTGTTTTCCAACTCCAGCACAGTTGAACACCTACCAAAGATTTGGCTCACTGGGAAAGTGCATTTAGAGTCTTTTCCCAGTTCAGCAGTACGGAGGGGAGCAAATGAGGCGAGAGGCGTTTGCGTGCAAAGGCCAAAGAGGGAGGTGCAGGACAGCAGTAAATTATCTGCCTTCTGTTGCTGGTTGAGCCGCTTATTTCCTTGAAAAGGCTCTTAAACATAAAAATAAATGATATGTCTGTTTTTTATCAAATAAAAGGAATTACTCTTACTGACAAATCAGCTTGATGACTCCCAGGCAGACTGGGGCTAGAAAGCCCCAGAGCACGGGACGAATGGCAGCTCTGTGCTGTGGATCCTACTGCACGGTGTTGCCCAAAGCAGTTTGTGTCTTCCTCCATCCTCAGTGTCCTGGTGATTTCTGCTCTTCTCTGGCTGCAGCCCCTGGTCACCCCCTCCAGCGCTGCAGCAGGGGGAGCCCAGGGACCCCCCAGCTGCTCAAGCCGACTCCTTACAGCACACGGGTGCTTTCCCAATTCCCTATCCTAGCAGTGGGGTCTTGCTAAATATATACTTATATATGTGTATCTATATACGTGTATGTGCAGAGACAGGGGCCAGCAGGTCTCAGTCAGCCTGAGCTGCCTGCAGAGGAAGGCACAGTCTGTGCCACGCACCCAAAAAGAGTCTTCCATGACAAAAAATTCTAAGAACAACTTGTTTGAAAGAGGAGACGCAGCTCTGGTATCAGTCGCTGTTGTAATAAAGCTTGCCTAGATTTGTATAAATGTGCATTCCTGCCTTAAAAACCAGCCCACAGCTCGCAGTAACCCAGTGCAGACGTCTGGCCAGTGCTGGGAGGCAACCAGGCTGCAAGAACAAAATTCCCTGTAGCCTCCGACAGCTTAGCGGAGAAACCAAATGTTTTTCAAACGGGCCAAGTAAAACCGAGCAGCCAAAGGTCAGAGGGACTTCGACCCCCCCATTGCCACGGTTCACAATGAGTGGGAATCCCCCCCTTTACTGTGTGCCAAATGAAGCATGCGAGTTCTGCAGCGCTGGTCTTCAATGGGGTCTTTCTGAAGTAATGAACCAAAAGTATCTTAGAATGACAAAGTGAATGCATCCTGGTCACCAGCATCCTGTATCTCTAATGAAAAGCATGATTTAGGGCTTTTCTTCTGTCTGCGCTGGTCATAGCCAGGGCTCTTTGGGAGGCTCTGCTTGGGTCTCCGGTCAAACACATGCGTGTTCTCGGTGTGACCGGTGCATCACCGGCAGGGAAGCCGGCGGTGGTGGGCTTTCTTCTGCTCTGCCGGGGCCTGGCTGAAAGGACAGCAGCCGTGGGGCTCGGGGACCTCTGCGGTGGGGGGCTGACATATTCTTGTTTTTCTCTTTCATACTCTGCGCTAATTAACCTAGCAAAAAGTATAAACTTGCTTTCCTGGCGAAACATCCTGAGATATCCCAGGGAAAAGCATCTTTCTATTTCAAACATCTTTTGATTCATAATTACTTTCCTGCTTTCCTTTCACACTACTGCAGCAGTTATTTCTACAGTAACATGTCTTGTATCAACACGTTAATAAAAGCGTCTTTAAAAGAAGAAAAAAAGGTATTTCTAGTTAGGTCCTTGGTGACACGGACCAAGTGAACACACAGATACTAACAAAGCTGAGCAAGTAAATACCCAGATCTGCTCCTGGGAAGGGTCTGGCTTTGCTGCGAGAGGAGGTGAGGAGCTCTGCACGCACGTGCTCCTGCGTCCCCGTGGCTTAAAGCAGATTCTGCCGTTAGAGGTGTCAGAGCCAGCAACGACAGGACCAGAGTCAGAACTACACCAATTCCGCAGTTTTTCATTTGCAGTTGCAGTCCATTTTCCAAGCTGTATGTGTCTCATTGAAAGAAAACATTGCAGGTACTTAAGCAAGATGTGTGTGATTATTACTTATAATGCTATTTATGTGCTTGTAGGAAGCCTGGCTTATTATGTGGCTAAAAATTAGATGAAATTCCCTTCCAGTAAAGATTCCCACACTGCGATGCAAACTTCTCCAGCCTCAGTGCCCGCCAGGAATCTCTGCAGTTTGGGAGCCGTTGGGCTCAGGGGCTGGCTACGTTTTTGGTTTATGTTAATTCCTGCTGTTCCCGGGCCGAGCGCTTGGGAACCGGCTCTGCTCAGCCCTTCCCAGAAGGATGCCTCGGCCCCACCACTGTGTTGTGACAGCTGAAAGTCATTGCGGAGCCGGGGCGCCCACCTCTGCTCTGCAAACACCAAGGCTTCGGACGCGTCGGGATTGACCCTTCTTGAAACAGAAAGGTTTTTGGGTTGAAACAGAAAGGTTTTTGGGTTGAAACAGAAAGGTTTTCCCTGGCTGCTGTGGTTCCCTGTGCCATGGAGACCCAACCCGGTCAGGGCTGCAGGGTCGTGAAGGCACTGGTGGGCATCGTGCTCTGGCTGTGAATCCCCTCCCGTGCACCGGCAGCTGCGGCTGTGCCGGCTGGGGATGCTCAGGGACCGGCTCCACTCCAGGGTGCAGGAAACACTGCTGGGCTAACAAGAAAACTTGCTTGCCAGACAGCACACAGTGCACAGAGCTCTTGCAGAAGCTCAGTGCCTTTGATTTGGGGCCTGTTTCAGCAGCATACTCCCAAAGGTTTGTGTTTGGCCAGGCTGAAGCATTTACGAAACAGCAGCCGCCGTTATGGTCTTCCCCTTGGCTGCAATCGCTTCTCCGGCGTTCCCAATACCGCTGCGCAGACGGTGCAATGGGTTTGGCTGGATCTCCCACGGGAGAGATTATCCCATGCCCTTGTCCCGGCCATGGATGTGACCCTGCGCATGGACAGGTACCGCAGGAGAGGCTCACCAGGCCGGCTTAGCGCCGAAATTAATTGATTTGCAAAACTGGAGTAGGCACCAACACAACGCAGGGGCTGGAGCCTTTCGATCTGCGAGTCACCAGCGGGCTGCCAGCACTTACCCCATCGACCCAGCTCACGTTTTAACCACACCAATCCCAGTTGCAAACAGCAGCTTTAAATGATTTTCAGATGCAAACTGATTGCCCCTTCCTGCTGCAGCTCAGCGAGCAATCACACCCCTGCTGTTGCCAGTACCTAAACCGTCTCCACTTAACTGCATTTTCAGTGAAAAATCCCTTGAAATTTCCCAAGGGAAAAAGAAAATATGAAACCCTACCATTTCCTTCAGTAACTGTTTAATTTAACACACTTGTGAGCTATAGCCATTAAACCCCAACACATTTAGTGGCTATCCCTTAGCAAAACCTGGGAGCGTGACGAAAGCATGGGGGCAGATGGTGCCGGTGAGAAGGAAAACAGGACTGAACACAGGCTCTTGGAACATAGAAATTTACACCACCCTGGAAAGGAATAAAACACAAACAGTGAAGTTACGGCTTGTGTTTTACATACAAATTACACACAGGAATTTCCCCTGTTCTGGGACAGAGCGTTGCTCCCGGCAGCACAGGTGAAGAAGGAACGCACCCTGGGCTGCGTGGCCGCATCGCACGCACGGCGCGGCCGATGCTGGCCTCCAGCCTTTCTCCATTCAATGCAAGTAGGTTTGCCTTCACGGTCTCCCAGTTTTTGGGCGTCCTCCGTAGCCTGAAGAGTAATACGGAAAGGAATTCCTACCTAATGCTCCTGACCCTCCTCCAGGGACCAACCTAATAGCAAATCCTCCCTCAGATGGGGAGGGATTAACATACGACACTCCCGGACTGGGCGGTAAGGGCTGTGCCGGCCAAGTGCTGCTCCTCGTACAATATTGGATATTCTAGTCAAAAGAATCAGCTAACCTTAACAGAGGTGAATCTAGATAAGCAGGAAAAAGGTTTTTAAGCTTGTAAGAACACAGAAAAACACCTTAACCAACCGTTAAACTGCTACGCCATAACTGCATACTGAAATCCAGGCGTGTAAGTACTCTGCCGCTCACGAGGGACGATGCAGCGAAGGGGATGCGCTGCTCACCACCGGGGCCAGAGCAGCTCTTCGGCTCCTTCACAAACACATACAAGGGAATGCACTGTTGGACTCCAAAACCAACGTGTCATTTCACTTGTGCCTTGGTGTCCCTGACCATCCCCTCTGCTCCAGAGTGATATGGGCAACGGCTTCGGCAGAGAAAGCCAGCAGCAGGGAGACGAGGGTATGGAGCCTTCACGTACACTGCGAGCCCTGGACTCCTGGGGGTACCTGAAGCTGATACTTTATTCCTCTGCCCTGCCTCCATTTCTTAAATTACGGCTATTTAGCTTCAGTGTGTAAACATTTTAATGAAAATTACAGAAATGGGTTGCCAGCTTCAAGTCCCTTAAGGAAAAAAAAAACCTAACCCAACTGGTCGGCCGTACTGGTGGAATGCTAGATGCTCACTTCATAGATATAAAAATAATAATAAAAGTCAAGAGTTTTGTGCTGGCCTGCCAACACCATCAAGAGGCTGAAAATGTCAAATGATAGCACCATAAGCATTTCTGAGAGGTCTACCCCGAATTATTGCTGCTTTCAGTTTCCCTTCCCCAAAACGTTTCCCTGCTGGTCGCCCAGTGGCAGCGTGACCCCAATGGAGGGTCCCGGCTGCCCCGGCACCTCCCACGGGACCAGCGGGACCTGCACACCCAGCCCACACCAGACCTTATTTTTCAGACCGATAGTTTGAGCACCGTTATAGTGTAGCACAAGTAAAAGAAATCAAGCTTTCCCCATGTTTTGAATGAGCACCGTGTGGCTTGCGGGCAGCACCATCCGGCACTGCCACGGGACGAGGCAGAGCCGCAACTCCTGGCTGTGACCCAGCTCCCTCCTCCACCGCCACGCTGCTCCGGGAGCTGCCGCAAGTCCTGGCGCTTCTTGCCCTTGGGGACGGTTCTGTCACCTCCTGGAGGCCCGCTCGTCCCCGCGGTCCCGGTCAGGTGCCACGCGGTGCCCGTGCTGGCGGCAGGTTCGGCAGCACTGGAGGTGGACCGTCGGGAGGTGACACCTTCCCAGGACCCGCAGGGTCTGGCAGAAGCCGAATGTCAAGCGGTCACGCTCACAGACGAAGCCTGGAGGGGAGGTGAGAGGGCAAGGACTGCGTTAGTGCCGGCACTGCCGGTGCGGTTACCAGGCACTTGATGCAAAAGTTGGCATGCGGTTGGCAGAGACAAAGACAGATCTCAGCAAATGCAGAGCCCACCCTCATCTGGGTACCAAGCATCCTTGTTATTTCTAATTGCCAACAGAAATAACACCTCTGCTGCTGTCTACAGTTCTGCAGCATCTTCCTAGGGTAGAGGAACCATATGGGGGAGCAGGGCTGAGCCCGGGGCTCGCTCCCCGGGGAGGAGGGTCCGTGTTGGAGGCTTGGGAGAGGCGACAAACCTCTCCACAACGATGTCTCCTCCCAGTCCCCAGACCTTCCCTGCAATGCCAGCAGACAGCGGCAGACAGGCGATAATTAATTTTTCTTTGCATTGTGTTTAGATTATTTCGAGAACCTGCATCATCTGCTTCGCTTCCTGCAGGTGTCTCGCAAACCTCAAAACAACATCAGCGCTGCTTCGAGGACGAGCTTTGTTTTGGGAACCGCTGCTCCAGTGCCAGCACCCAGCCCCACAGCGGGGGCAGCGCCCGGGCCAGCTGCAGCAGTGGCCATGGTGGCCACGGGTCGCAGCCTGGCCGCCCCGGCTGAGTCACTCGCAGGCTGAGCAAACTGTTTGCAGAAACTGTTTCCTCTCTGCAAACAGTCTGGAAATCACAAATCCCTCTCCGGGGCTGGGAGCACCACCTCGGGGCGTTTGGTCCAGCGCTTGGGTTCACAGCGTGGGGAGATGCAAGCCCTGCCCCCAAGAGACCTTGCCATTGGGGTGCGATAGGGTGATACGTCCCACCATCCCAAAACACCCTCACACCTGCCACCGCATGCAAACCCTGGTGCTGTGCATCCCGCGGGATGGGTGGGACGAGGTGAGGAGGGGACAGCCCTCCCCTGCGCCGTCAGCAGAGGCTGCAGAAATCAGCCCCAGCAGCTCCCAGCTCCATCGCCAGCCAGACCAGACTCAAACAGGCCGCAGCTTGGCTTAGTTTCAGCAGCAGAGACCCATCACCAAATATGCATTGTTTATAAGCATATATAGTTGGTTTGCTTTCATTTTTAATTTCCTCCTTTTCTACTTTATGTTCAAAACATGCATGCGCCTCATTGAGCCTCCAGCATCTCACCCAGTTGTCTAAGAATCATTTAAATTATGTGAGGTCTATCTAATTTTACCCCCTGTGCAAGTGATTAAAATAAACGACAGCTCTTCTCTGAAAAAGGGCAGAGTCGATGCCCTCTGGGGTGCATGCGCGGGGCCAGCACCCACTGGTCCCCCCACACTGCCTCTCCCCGAGCACCCTCTGCCTGGGACCACACCAAGCAGACACAGAAACAGCGCAAGAAAATGGACTTTTCTCTTTCTCAGGACACTTTTCTGCTGTGAAACACTGGGACTGAGCCGGGGGAGCTCTTGCTGACCATTGCCCCTCACCATCTTCCCTCTGCTAACAAAAGGCGTTGCTCAGGGAATGGCTGCTGCCCCAATTCCCACAGGGATGAGCCGACCCGCAGCGGTTAATGCGAAGGATGCAGCAGATGCAGAGCAGAGACTTTTTGCCCCGTTTGGGATTTCAATCACAGCCCTCACTCCCCACCAGCCCATCAGTAAGGAGGTCACTATACTGGTCTAAAATTAATTTTCTATTTCAGTAGAAGTATTTCCTCTCTTTCTCTTGAGCAACAGCTATTTCTGCCCAGCAATGGTGTCTCTGTGCCCTGAAGAAAGCGTTTAACACAGAAGCTGCTGCCTGCTGGTGCTGCCAGCTCCAGCGGCCGCTGACAGACTGGGATGGAGCGCTGGATCCCAGCCCCGCATCACACTCCCAGCCTGGGGGTTTGGTCCAACCTCCTGGGTGCTGGGGGATAATGTGGGGTTTTCCTGCTGGTTGAGCAGAGCGGATGAGGAATTGCTGTGAAGTGCAGAGAGGGATGAGACGGGAATGGTGCACGTCCCAAACCTGTCGTGAGAGCAGCCATGCCATGCAACAGCACCGGAGCCAGTCGGGAAAAGGCAACGGTTTACTCATACGATGCTCCATTGGCAACTCAGGGATGGTATTCCCTGGGAGCATCCCTGCAGCTCTGCACAGCATCTCCTGAACTCCCAGAGCCCTTTCGCGTCGGGACACTGGAGCACAGGAATACATGTGTTCCTGTTTGCATGTGCTGCAGGACAGGGATGTCTCAAGTAGGGATCCTAAAACACCTCTGGGGTGTCTGATGAGAGAGAAAAGCCTGAGGGCATGCCAGCCTGGAGAGCCCCATCCTGCCCCCGACTGCTGGTGACAGCAACACCGGGGTGCACCAGCTGAGCTGTGCCTTAAAACGCACTGGTGCCCAGCTCCGGCTTCGCACACTGATCTCTGCCGTCTCTCCCCTCGAGCAGGATTCGGTAATCATTTACCCTTCACCGAGGCACGACCGCTGGGTAACCCCCACCTGCCTAACCTGTGCTTCCCATGGGATTTATAAACTTGTGGTGTTCTGAGTTGCTGGTTTTGGAAGCGACACCGAGTAGGAGAGATGGGGAACACAGCGACGGCTCCCAGCAGGCACGGACAGGGGCTGGTGTGCTCCGGGGGGTTAATTATTCACTGCACTGCACGGAGCAAGTGTAACCGCAGTAAAAACTCCACAGTGTTTAGAAGAACTCAGTTAAAAATACTGCATGGATGGATGGGAATGTCACTGCCGTTTCAGAGGGTCAGTCCCAGGGCAACGCTCCTGGGGGATGCTGTGCTGAGGCAGACCCCTGCCAAGCACCTCGGTATTTTTAGCCTGCTGCCGTTGTGCCTTGCTGGGCTTGTTTCTGTTCATGAGCCCTCTGCTTATCGCAACGGTCTTCCTAGAAAGCTATTTATGGATCGCAACCAAGTTGCCTCCTGCCTTCCCTTGAAAGAGCTGTGAAGGCTAGGCTTCTGGAGCCTCTCACTGGAAGGTCGCTTTCCAGGACCAGAGGTGATGGTTTAGCTCTTTTCTGATCCCCTTCCAAGAGGTCAGCACCCTGAGTGCTGTCACGGAAATGCCGGTACCTGCAGTATGCAGAGCCATACACAGGCAAAAATAAGCCCATGGGTCTCCTGCCAGGAGTTACTTCTCTTTGGACACCACGTTACCCACAAAGGTATGAGCCTACTGTGGAATAACAGCTGGGATGGGCTTAGTGGAGGGTGGAGAGGAGCCACCACCCTTGGCTGGAGGCATCGCTGCAACTACTCTGCTGACCTTCCATGAGACCCCGCAGCAGGACCCCGGGTTCCCAAAGCATTTTAATAAAATGAAGTCAATGGGAGTTGCTGAGTGCTCGTCATTTTTCCAGATTGGGCCGTGCTCCGGTCTGATGTATCGTCTCAGCATGGATGGGTGTGGGGTCAAGCTCAGGTCTGAAAATCTTGGCTGAGCTCATGATTCCTCCCTGGAATTTGGTCTTGGGCAAGGGAAGCTGTAATAAGCACTTAATTTTTCAGCTCTTCAGAAAGGGTCCCTGCAGAATTGACCCAATTTTCATTTAATGCTTTTACTGTTATTTTTTTCTATTAAATTTTTTTTTTATATAATCCCAACACTTCATCTGAAGATACGCTCCAGCGTTCAAGTCTATGCCAAATTTTAGTCTAAAGAAATAGCTTAAAGCAGGGCTTTTAAAATCCAGGCTAAGTCAGCACATTAGAAACTGAAAACCCCCACTTTTTTTGGTTGTTTTTTTAAGTTGGCGTGGAAGTCACTTTAAATTTCATTTAAGCTTCTGCCATACAGACCTAAGCATTTACTTTTATGCTCGGGAAAAATAAACTTCCTGGAACAAGTTTTGTAAAAACAAGGAAAGGTTGAGCTTAGTGCTGAGCTAGCAAAACCAGAGAATTAAGCGGCTGACCTCTGGCCTTCGGGATGCTCTCAGAGCCAGTGCCGAATTTAACAAGTATTATCCCAGGCTCCTGCTCCGGGGCCCGCAGTGCGCTCCCCTGGGAATGAGAACTGGCGGGGGTAGCACATTTCACCGCAGGCAGCGCTAGAGCCGGGGTCGCTGGTCTGCGTGCATGCCAGCTGTGCTCCGCCGCCAGGTTTGCCTGCACAGGCAGGCACCGACACCGCCGCAGCTTGGAAAACTGGGAGAAAAGCACAAAAACCCACCAGTTTTCAGGGCTCAGCCCTGTTGCTCCCTCTCAGCCCCAGCGCTGCCATGGAGCTCCCACCGACACCCCCTGAGCGTCCAGCCCGGGGATTACAGACTACAAGGAAGAAAATGCCGGTGCCCTCTCAGAGTTTCAGAGGGATTATCCATTTTTTAGAGTTTCTGGATCCCACAGAGAGAAATTCTAATTTCCGAAGAGCTGCAGCAGAGCCAGGACTTTCCCTATGCCCTGTGTTGTCTTCCCCTTCCTTCTCATGAGTGCAGGGAGGGGCAGAAAAAGCCAGCTCTGCCAAAATAAGTCACTGAACATGACCCCTGGGTTCCTCTCCAAAATCCGAAACCGCTTTAAACATGCCGTGTCCAGAGCTTCCCACAGCCGACCCTGCAAGGAGCAATCGGGCTCAAGCAGACAGCCCTCGAGCAGACATCTACGGAGTCTTTGCTTCTTCTGCCTTTTTTTTAACATGAAGATTAGGCAGGGTAACGGTGCTTGGTGGCAGCGCTGAGCCCCCCTCTAGTTCAAGACCGAGGGAAACCGAATCCAGGCAGGACCCCCAGAGTGTGGCTGCCAGCATTCCTGCCTGGCTGAGCACAGTTGTTCCTCCAGCCACGGGTAAAGCGCCACGTCTTCATTTTTGTCCTTGCTTTCCCCATTTTTAGCACTTCAAGGCCAAGGCCAATATCCTCTCTGCTGAAGGTCTGTCTTCTGCACAGAAAAATATGCCTTTGATGTATTCTGGAGAGTTTTCAAAAAAGTTAATTAAGGGTTAATATCTTGTTGTTGGGATTAAGCTTTGCCTCCTCCCTGCCAGGCTGTTATCGGAGGTGCTGGCAAGAGGCTCCTGGCAGAGCAGCCCAGGCTGCAGCCGCTGGGTCCCTTGGGTGCCCGCACAGGGTGCCCCGTGCCTGCACGCCTGCCCCCAAGGCAGATGAGAAGCAGATTCTTGTACCTTCCTAATTGCTTGCACTGGACACTGAGGTTCATTGCGATTTACGCTTTCTCAAACTTAAATCTACTCAGTGGTTGCCAAGAAAGAGGGAGGAGAAACATCTCCCACTACTGGAGGAGAAGCATCTCCCACCGCCGGAGGAGAAGCATCTCCCACCGCTGCTGGTCAAACCAATGTCATTTACATAAACCGCGTGCAGCACTGCAATAAGGAAACCTACTGTTCTTGTCGGGGCAAGGAAACGTGCCTTTCCTGTTCCATCTGCCTGATGTTTATTATGGTTTTTTCTCCCATTGCCCAAGTTTTCACAGGACCCACGCTGTGCCGACCCTCTGCGCAGACACGGCGTGGGTGGGCTGGGGTGTGTCGGTGTCTGGGCGCGTTCCAGGGGACCTGCACAGCACCGTCACTGCTCCGACCTGGCCTCTGCGTCAGCCCGCTCAGTAGGAAGGGCTGATATGGGGACGCCTGAACAGCCTCTGCCAGCCTGTGTCATTGAAAGCCTGCTTCTCCGTAAGGCTCAAACGTGTAGCATTCATTTCTCCCACATTTAATAAAAATGGGGAATCCTTTCCCAAGCACCCATTTTTCCTTGACAGCTGTTGTTAATTAGCAGTAAACAAAGGGCACTTAATGACTCGCTCAGTAGCACCTCCCTGTCTTGCCACTTGGATAGACTTACATGCTCAAATGACAGAGAAAATTGGAATCTGCTGCAATTATTCCCAGTATGCATCCCTTGCGGACAAATTCAGCTACATGCAGAACCATGAATAATTTCATTTCCCTACTCAAAGCAAGACGGAATATAACATTTAATTGCCAATTAATCTTGAGGCAACTAGAAATACAACCAGACCCTGGGTAATGAGCCCGGAGCACCGCAAACCGCAGCAGTTGCAGAGGGCGCCGGGCATCTGGGATTCGCCCCAGCACGTCCCTGGTGCGAGGGGGGGTTCACCACTTGGTCCCCCCGAGGCATCGCCCCTCTCACAGCCCCTCCAAACACAGCCCCCGTGCTGGCTGCTCCCAAGACACGAGGCTGAACTCCATCCTGCTCCATCCCTTCCCGCTGGCTGGAAACCTTTGTCTCGTTCCCAAAGAAACTGTATGCACAGCCAGCTTATACATATTTGTTCTCGGGCCAGCTGAACGCTTTACCTGAATTCCTTTCCCTCGCTGGTATTTAAAGCCTGAGACACTTGTGGGGAACAGTCGTGTTTGCTAAAGTGCCTTGGCTGGAGCGCAGAACCAGAGCCCTCACCTGCTTGACACCTGCTTGCTCTGAATTTGAGGAACTTGCAGACTCATCCAGTATCAGATCCAGAGAAACAGGCACAAGGAACGTTATTAATTTTATGACATTTACCATGATGAGCACACCACGGGCTGCACGCGTTCGGTCCCAAACAGGGTTGTTCCACCCATCACGGACGAGGTCTGGCCAAAAGCCATCACGCAGGCACAGCCACGACATTCGCAGCAGCGGGGCGACTTTTGCTCAGTTCACCCATTAGCATCCTCCTCCGATATACAGCAACTGCTGCCGTCGTGTTTTAAAACTGTTTGACCTGCTGGATAAACCGGCGCCGGTCTCTCCGAGCTCTCACACGGGACCTGCTGCTCAGCTCCTTTCCAATGTGGCCATAAAACAAAGCGTAATACTCAAACGCAGAAATAAACATGTTGTGAGGGTTTTTTTTCCAGCTGAGTTACAAGAAATGATCCGGTAACAGGAGTGGCTGATGTGGGTGTGAGAGCACTGCTCGGGCTCGGAGCTCGGCATGGGTGGAAATCAGACAGCAACAGGCTTTCCTGAGCCAGAGGCTGCTCTTATCTCCCCGGCAGCCCTGCCCGAGGGCCGGCAAATCTGCTCCTGCTCGCTTGCCCAGGCCGTGCTGTCAGGAGGAGAGCGATGTTCTCCTCACCCTCTGGACGCCAAGCGAGGACCTGCAGGGCTTTCCCGGCTGCCGCTAATGTGGGTGAGGGCAATGGCCCTCAGCCCCCATGCAGATTTTCCTGCACTGGAGTCACGTTTGTTTGAGTTCCTTGTCTTAGCACGGAGTAAGATAAACGTCCTCAGCCTTGCTGGCATGGAGGCATCTGGGTGCCCGACGGGCTCCGATGCTCCCCAGGAACCATCTAAGGACACAGTCAACCTTATCTTCTCCTCTCACAGCTGGATGCAGCTGTAAAACGACAGGCACATTTAAAAAGAACCTCTGTGTAATCATCAATTAATTTATAACCTGGCAACAGAACAGGATTCTGGTTCTAATTAATTCTGACCTCCTTTAATTGAAGAGAGCTGATTGCCGGTGAGATGTTTGTTTATGTTTGATCTCTTCCATCTCTGTTAAAAATTCATCTGATAATGGTTTTATGATTTAAACTCCACTGGGGTTATTCACATTTTTGTGTCCATGTGAGAACACAATTGCTCACAAAGACAAATATATGACTTTGCCGGTATCCATGTACTTTATATTAGAGGAGATAGAGGCTCCTTGTGTTTCTAACATAAACACATGAATCACTCCAGCCTGCATTAATCTTGTGCAGTAAAGATCCTTTAAAACACAGGAAAGGACTGGAGTTTACATCCATGCCTTTTCTGGGAGCCTCTGCCTGTGGATTTACACATCTGCGATTTCCTGCCATGTGAAAGTTTTGTTCCTCTTCACGGTTTGGCAGGAAATGTTTGTATTTCCAAGAGGCGTTTCCTGCCCTGGGCTACAGCCAGAGCATTTATGTCATTTTTAATCCAGGATTTTAACATTTATTTGTGTGCTTCCTACACATCTAAGTGGTTATTCTGGTACAACCTTGGCTCCACGGCTCTCATCACCAAGCCCAGCACAAAAATTTCCCCTTGACAAAAATAGCCAGAACTGCACATCATTTCTTGAACAAGCCTGACTAATTACTTCCTAAATGTTGAACTTCCCAACAGACTTACAAATGCAGGAGGGTTATGCAGCCACCGAAAAGGAGGGATTTAATGGCTAAAAGCATCCCAACAGCCAGTGGTCATAGTCTCCAAATCGCAGTTAATCAAAGCCAACACTTCTGCCCTCTCCAGAAGAGGTTTTAGGAGGAACATGGCTGGATACAGGACAAATACAAATAGCTGGAAGGATGAGAATGGGTATCCCAGGCTGCGGAGGGGGACATGCATAGAGGTGTGGGGCAGCCCACGGGCCGGCTCCTGCACCCTGAGCACCGGCTGCCCTCCTGCCCTGCTCCGGCTCTCAGCCCTTTCCTTGTTCAATAAACCTCCTGAGGGTCTAACGTTTCTTTCCGGGCAGACAAAAAGCTTTTTTTTTTTTCCCCAGACACATTAAAAAGATAAGGTTGATTAATGATTAACATGCTAATATCAATGACACCTAATCCCCTCATTATATTGCTTTTCTTTTTAAGTGCTGTTAACCCTTGCAGCCCACAGATTTCTGGCTTATAGTGAACTGCCTGGTGCCGTGGAACATATCTCTCCAAGTGAAGTTGAGAGGAGAAGCCAAGCGAGCGCCCGCGGCACCGCAGAGCACCGCAGCTGCAGCCAGAGCAGGTAAATGAAGCTGGCAGATGGTCTGCATGGCTCAGGTTAAAATGGGACTGACTCGCTGCAGCCAGGGACGTACCCAGAGATGCTGGAGAACTGGTCTTTTATCTTTCTCATGGTGAGCCCTGGCTTGTTTCAAAAGGCTTGTGTTCCAGGACCTTATCACTAAACAGCTTTCTGGTGGTCAGAGAGCTTGATCGCTTGATATTTCCTTCTGGCTTCCTTTTTCTGAATTACACATTGCTTCTGAACCAGGTCCCTGTGCCCCATGCCGCCCCCAGCGTAGTCGCTCAGGCAGGTGCCGGTGCTCCCTTTGCTGGGTGACGCTGCTGCCTCTGACAAGCACATCCCAGCTCAGATTCACGCCAGTAAAAAACCACACTCGGCCCCTTGAGAACTGAATGCTCTGGATATTTATAGATGGTTGTAACATTCCCACTTAATTATCGATTAGCCAAGCTCGCGTTACACAACTTATGTATAAAACACCCCCTCCGTCTTCCCATGGATACATTACTTGTTAGCGGGCTGACTGGTTTTCCTTCCTCCCTCATCACTCCCCTTGCTGCCGCTGGCACCCCGCCAGCACCATGCACCCATCGCCCTTCCCCATGCCTGGACCCCCGGCTCACCCCCAGCACCCAGCCCATCCCACCCCGGGCACTGCTGCACCGGCGCCGGCTGCACAGCCCTTCCTGGGGTCCCTTCCCAGGAGCAGGACAGCATCATGCTGCTGGCCAGCTGGGAGAGCACAGGGCACGACCTGTCCCAGGAAAATTAATTGAGGGTAGCTCATCTTTCAGCACGGCCAGTTATTGCTGGCGCCCTCCTCCAGACTGTCTGGGGGGACCGAGAAGTGAGAGGTCAGGAGAAGAAAAATAAAGAATGAGTCTAAACTTGGCTAGAAAAACATCTACAGTTACCGGACCCAGAAACGGGTCGTGTTCTTACATGGCCTTTACTTCGTTTCATGGCATGGCTTCAAAGAGACCAAGCAGACCACCCAGCCGGCGCACAGCACGCCCACCCAATGCCCACTGACACGGTGCCATTTAAACCTCCCTAGCACACAGCACGCCAAGTGACACCATGCTGTGCCTTGTCACGTCACTGCATGACCCACAGTGAGCGCAAAAACTGCACACCTGAGCTTCTGGTCGCTGTATCAGCCCTCACTGGTGCTGTATGGTGGAAAAGCGTCTCCAACCACAGCAGAGGACAGTGATGGAGGACGATGCATTGCTCTTCCATAAAACTGGTGATGGAGGAGCCGCTCACTCCCCAGGTAATATTCCCTGAGAGCCTGGGTGGTTTTCACACCAATCTCCACAATTATTGCCATGTCCTCAAAACGCAGCATTTATCCCGAACAGCGCACACAGGCTCTTGGGGAGCATAACCACACTAAAGAGAAAACATTGAGCTTTCAGGATGGGCAGGACGGTCACTTACCCGACTCGGAGCTCTCGCAGTCCTGCGGGTTGCACTTCTGGGTGCTCTCGGGCCAGGGCTCGTGGTCGCAGAGGCTGCTGTCCTCCTCGGCCAGCCCCGTCTTGGTGTTGATACACTTGACCTGGCGCCGCTGGATGCCCCCGCCGCAGGGAGCCGTGCACTGCGGGAGGGGGGCAGCCCCATCAGCCCTGGAGGGAACCCATCCCCACGCCCCGCGCAGCCGCCCCCCAACGCCAGGCTACACTGGCAGCACCACATCCCAGGAGGTTTTTGTTGCAGTAGCCGCCAGTTTGGTTTTGAGGGTTGGGTTTTTTCCCTCCATTCCTTGCATTTCATGCAAAAGCCCCGTTGAGAGGAGCAGCGCACTCCTGCCCATGCCTGCTCACCTCTCCCCAGGAGCCCACCACCCAGGTGGTGCACGGGTGGGTGTTGCAGGGCCGGGTGGCGTTGGGCCGTAATGTCTCCTCGCAGCGGCCCAGCTCCGGGCACGTCACCAGCCGCTCCTGCTCCCCGCCGCCGCAAGACTCCGAGCACTGCCGACACACAAGACATCGAAAGGGGAAGCCAGCGGCACAAGAGAAAGGTGGACACGCTCCATGCATCGGTGTCCTAAAGAAATACGCTGCAAACCCACCCTACAAATACATAAGCACAGGCAGAACCTGCTTCCCAGGTGGAGCGCTTCCTTTCCAGCCACCCTGCTGTTGGCGGGTGGGTTCCTTCTTGGTGCTCGGAACTGGCTGGGAGGTTCCCCGAGGCAGGAGGATCCAGCAGACGCACCGCAAGCATCTGCTTAAATTTTGCCGGCGTGCGAAGAGGCAGGCTGAGCCCGCTGCCTCCCTGCCGGCAGCGACCGGGGTGGGGGGGTTCAAGTGAAGCACATCGCTGCAGGCAGCTCAGCGCCCCCGGCCGCGCGCTTGCCCAGCTACTGAGCATTGGTTCTGGGCAAGCAAATGCCAAGCGTTGGCCAAACGTGCTTCCAGAGAGAGAGGAAAAGTAACTGCGGGTGTCAAACCCCCCGTCACAGGCACGCATGCTGCGTGTGCCCAGGCAGCAGCGGAGCCCCGCTGCGATGCTCGGGGGCCAGGCACTGCCCCCCCGCAGGCAGCCCCCTCCCCAGCAGCCCCTACCTCTCTCCAGGAGGATGTGTACCAGTCCAGGCATGGCGTGGTCTGGCAGGGAAGCTGTGTCGGTGGTTTGTAGAGGACAGCCTGGCAGTGGAAGGGCCGTAGGAGCCTCTGGTCTCTGGTGTCGATGCAATGCACGTCCCGAACCTTCATTCCCCCGCCACAGCTCCTGGAGCACTGGGAAAAGACAGGAGCATTGCGCCAGGGAAAGGCAGCAGGGACTGGTGCAGGGGGAATCGCTCCAGCAAAGGGAGGTGACCCAGAGACACGCTCTGCCTTGGGTTGGACTGAATTGACACTCAACCTCTTTTCACTTCTTTCTCTAGTCCAAGCCAGAGAAAAGCCTGTGCAGCTCTGACTCGGTCACTACCATCCCCCTGAAAGCAATCGGCTTCCAGTTGCAACCGCAACAAAGTCTTCCCTTTGCGAGGCAACTGATGACCCCACATCTGCACAGCCAAGAAACGGTGCCCACCCAGAGCGAGGAGGTTGTTCCCCACCATTGAACCTACTGGACTCACCCAACCCAACTGCAAGCACCACCTGCTAGTGCAGATTGGCAAGAATATTTTCCAGAGACTTTCAAACTGCTCTTCATTTGGCTTTTGCACCAGTCCAAGAGCAGGAAAAACGGAAAGATTATTGTGGGATGGAGTAGTTTAAACCCTGTGGCAAGTGCAAGTTTTTACCCTCTGCCTCTATGAGCCATAGGACAAGAGCATGCACCGAGAGCAGGTACCGCTCCAGCCGCAGGGCAGGCACCACCCACCTTCATTTCTCTGCGGACTTTTTGGGACCCTCCCTGCCAGCTGCACGCCTGTTTACCTTACTCCAGTTCCCCACGCGCCACGATGAACACGGTCTCAGGGAACACCTCCGAGCAGGGACGGGCTTGTTCGCCGCGGCACAGCCGTCGTCGCTGCCGGTGCTGCAGCGCACGGTCCTCCAGATCGCGCCCACACCGCAGGTGGCCGAGCACTGCAACACACGAGGCAGACGCCTGCTCCTCTCCGCTCCCGCCAGCCCCAGTGGGGCTGTACCATCATGACCCTGATGTCCCGCGGCTGGCTCTGGCCAACGACGGAGCCCGGTGGCCCAGCAGAAAGGTCTCTGGGGACTTGGCTCATCGCCTCCTCCGTGGGCACCGGGAGGGGTGCCAGTAAAACTGGGGTCTGCGGATGCAGAGCTATGGGATGATTCGGAGAGAGGAGCTTTCCTGGAGGCTGTGCCCAGCGCTGCCTGGCAGGGGACCCAGCCCCGTGGAGAACTCCCCATAGCGAGAGGCTCCCCTCTAACCAGTCTCACATCATGCAGCCCTCTGTTTGGGGGAAGAAGGAGGAAAACCCTCCTCCATAACCCATTTCAGTTGTTTCTGGTCTGGCTGGGACTATCCTTTCTCTCCCTGTTCAGCTTTTGGCTTCCAGGAGGATTCTCACGCCGTGACCCTGGCCCGCAGCAGCAATGGCCATCGCCCTGCACCAGCATCCCGGCCACGGCCACCTGCAGCTCGGTGGGAAACGGGGCAGCACCGGGGATCTCTGCGGCCGGGGGTGGCTTTAGCTCTTTTGTTGCTAGGTCTCTATTAATTAGCACTAATGGCTTCGCCCATTTGACTGCTGTCTCATAAAGCTCTGTTCCATGCCCTTCGCTCACAAGCACTGCCTGCCCCTTGCTCTCTCAGTGTTAAAAGCTCCCGTAAACATTTCTCTCCACCTGAAAGGCAGTGCCTCCTTCTCCTTTTTTGGGATCCACCCCTCACTGTCCAGACTGATCTCATTTATTTTGTAGCAGCCTTTCCACCTTAAAAGCCTTTGCAGGGCTTTCAAAACACACCCCTGTGCCCCCCTGTCACAGCACTGCCACCAGTCCCATCCCCACGGCAGAGCTCCCTCCAACGCTCCGGCTCAAGCGATGTCCCAAGCCCTTTTATAAACCCACGTGTGGGACTGTATTTTTGCTGATATTAAGTATTGTCCTGACCGTTACTGGGTCCTCCGTGCAGCCTTCTTAAAAGACTCCCCCCATGCTCAGTCTCCGGTGCTTCATGACACCAAAGGCTTGTTATTTTTGTGCTTTCTGATAAAAGCCCATTACCGTGAATTGCAGCAGCCATCTGTCTGTCACTGCAAACGCTGCGCAGAGAGCAGCCCGGGACAGCCAGGCAGCGAGACGTTATTAGATAGCTGATAATTGCTGATAACCCCCAATCACGGCACTCAGCAGAGCCCTTTCCTTTGGGTAATTTGCAGCCTTGGTGCGCCTCACATTTGACATTTAAATGTGTGTCTTTTCACGGCTTATTTTAAGATACTCTCTCCTATACAATGGCAGGAGCTTGCTCCCATGCCAGGGGGTCTCCCTGGGTGCCCAGCCCCAGTGCGGGGGCTCTGTGCTTGCCTGCTCCTCCAGAGCAGGCAGGGATTCGGGTGGGGAGCGCGTTTCCCTGCCCACCGTGTACTGGCACCACCACCCCGGGACGCTCCCTGCGGAGCCGGGATGCTGCGCATGGGGGAAGCAGCGCCCCCAGGAGCCAGGGCAGCCAGCGGGCTGATTGCAAACGTGCCGGACTGGGCTGAGCCGGGCACTGCAGGGCACAGGGAGCTGCCACCATGGCCGGTGCCCAAGGGAGTGGGACAGGATGGAGTGGCAGCCAGAGTGTGTGCAAGCCATGCACGTTTTTTGCATTTTTGCAATTTTGCAATGCCCCACAGACCAGCCAGGAGAGGAACAGGTCTCTCACCTCTGCACTGGCCACGTCACGCTTTTAATAGGACTCAACACATACCTCGCTCCAGTTCCCAACCTCCCAGCTGGGCATCACAGGGGCTGCAGTGGTGGTCGATGGTAGAAGCAAAGCCTCCTCCTTCTCCCTCTCTTCCTTTTCCCAGAGTGGCGGAGGGGTGGGAGTGGGCTGGGATAACTCGTGCTCCCCATCGCTGAAAGCAAAAGTCCCTGGGGTTGCCCATGGCAAGTGCTCCCATGGCATGGTGCTGCTGACGGAGGCGCGGTGGGATGTCTGCTGCACGTGGGGTGATGCTGGCTCTGGGTGGTGGGACACCCCCACAGTCCACCACGCCGGGGGGGACTCAGAGGATGATGCTCCTGCTGGGTGTGCGGGAGGGCTGTGAGCCACGGCTGTGGGCATGGCTGGTGCCAGGACATCTTGCTGGGTGAGGCCACTGGAGGTGAGCTGGGTGGCTGGCCCGGGCATGGCAGGGGACAAGGACACTGCTGTTGGAAAGGCTGTAGTGGCCACCAAGGGAGCCAAAGTCAGGGATGTGGGGGTGCGGAGCCCTGGCTGGTGCCCTGTCTGCCCCCTGGGGCTCCTGTCAGCACCCATGGGATAGGGACTCGCAGCGGGATCGGTGCTGCCAGCACTCCTTCCCATCTCCCACCCCAGTTCCTGAGGGGTGGGGAAGAAAAGATCTGCCGTCTCTGTCCCATGGGCTTGCTCGTCGGCCACCAGCACTGTGTGTGTGCCTGCTATCCCCTCTGGCATTTCTGCCCACCTCTCCTGCTCATTGGTCTTGGGAGCAGCACTGTCAGCATCACCAGTGATGACAAGACCCGTTTCCCTTGAGTCTTCATGGCCTCTCCCCGCAGGGCCAGCCACATCGTGCTCCTCACTGCCAGCACTACCCGGTCCCTCTGTGCTCACACGCCCCTCGCCGCTGCTCCCCAGCTCTCCCAGCCTGTTGGATGTGTCTGCACCAGCGCTGCCCCTGCTAGCAGGCAGCGGTGAGGAGGGATCGGCTGGGTAAGGAGCCTGGGGACCGAGGCCATGGGCTGGAGCATCCTGCCCAAGACTGGTTCTTGTTGGCATGGCTCCCCAGGGTTCATCCGGGGGTAGGTGGTCATGGCTGTTCGCAGCGTCCCGACTTGTGGTGCTCTGGGTGGGCAGGTGGTTCTCAGAGCGAAGCACAAGTGTTGCATCCTCCTTCTCACCCATGAAGTCATGGATGGCATATTTGGGAGCGGCTGTCCCCACATTCTCAGGGACCACGCTCAGGAGGTCATTCATGGCTAAACCCCCAGGCTCTGTCTCTCCTTCACCATGTACAGGAGCAGAAGCGTTTGCTTCGCTGGTCACCAGATGGTCCTCACTTTCTCCTCCTCCTGGCTTGTCAGTGTGCAGGACATCAGTGGGCATCTCATGGGACCCCTCCACATCACT
This sequence comes from Burhinus oedicnemus, assembly GCA_008921705.1. Taxonomy (NCBI): domain Eukaryota; kingdom Metazoa; phylum Chordata; class Aves; order Charadriiformes; family Burhinidae; genus Burhinus; species Burhinus oedicnemus. The sequence continues at coordinate 2,212,512 of VFFE01007168.1, read as the reverse complement.
GATGCTCAGCTCTGGCTCAGGTTCCTCAGTTTTGGTCTCTTTCTCCGTGAAGGGATAGTACGACAGATCCTCATGGAAGTTAATAAAATTATAATCATAGTAAAAATCATCAACAAAGACATTTCCCTTTCTGGCTGAGAAGTCCTCCTCAGTGATGATATTGACATCATTGGACTCTGGAATATTTGGAATTAAGGGGTTAAATTTAGCAATGTGGTTGCTGGGGATGTAATGGATTTCATTAAATATCTCTCTGCTGGAGGACCCACTGCCAGACCAGTCCATGTTGGCATTGTCTAATTTCTTCTGGCACTGTGGCAAGGAGCAAATTGTTTCCGAGCTGGGTCTTTCTGCAGGGTCACAAGCGGCTCCAGTGCTGTTGCTGCAGTAAACAGGGCGCCTCTGTGTCCCGTTTCCACACGTTGCAGAGCACTGGGAAAGGAAGAAAGATGCAAATATGAGGGACAGGAGCGTGGGCAATGCAGGAGGAGCAGCGAAGGGGCCAGCAGCGGTGCTGCAACCCGTGTCCCTCGCCACTGCTCCCCTCCAAGATACTGAAGCAGGTGCTCAACTGTCCCATGCACTGTGATGCTTTGGGCACAGGGAGAAGGGGCGCCATGTCACTCTGCCATGCTCCCACCACCCACCTGGGCCCCGAGATGTCTCCTGTGCCAGTCCCAGCTGGGGCATGGGTTCCCCTGTACCAGGAGTCAGGAGCAGAGGGTACCAGTCACACTGGTGAGCAGCATTATTACCGGCCAAATCTACCCCCAGGGCTGTCTCCCCGTTAGAGACCATCCCTGTGCAGGGTTGGTATTGCAGGGTACTTTGCTCAGGGTGATCCTTGACCTGCACTCCAGCCAGAAACAATTTTCCCAGGAGATGGACATTGTGAAGGGCATTGGGTAAGATGATCTAATAGGTCTTTTCTATGACCTATCGCCATGAATTGCATCTCTTCTAGAAGAGAATTTTTTGAAGCAGGGGATAATAACATGGGTGTTGTCCTAGTAGGGAAAAAGCAAGAGTCAATAAGCAGCTTTGTTGAGAACACCCCCTCCTCCACCATAATGGTCTCTTTGAGATGTTCAGTATAAAAGAAACCCACAAGCTGGAAAGATGGACAGCAAAATTTTCTGCTGGATAAGTAAATCATAGCCCTACTAGCATCACATGTGGGCTGCACAAGCCACAGGCCGCTGCAGTTTGAGGTGACAGATGCACAGAGCATTAGTCACATACATCAGTGCCTTACACAACCCAGCCAACAAGAACAGTCAGTCAACGAGGCAAACAAATCCAACGGAGGGGATTTCTGCTGAAATCACTGCTATTTGGATGAAAACGGATGGGCTGAAGTGAGGGTTTGACGCACAGCCACCAGCACATAGAAATTAAGAGGTTAAGGTGGACAGGCAGAGCTGCTGGGCTGGGCTGGCCGGGAGATGTGCTCCTCAGACAATATATACTCCTGTACTTTGAGATTTTGTCATCTTTGCTCAGTCCTCATGAGGGCCAGGTGCCTTGTTGGGACTTGCCCCACTCCCTGTGCTGCTCCTGGTGCGCTCCCGGGCAGGTGCCCACCCCGCGGGATGTCTCCTCCCAGGCAGGGGCTGTCTGGAGGAGATGCTGACCCAGCAGCTAGGGCCCCTGTGCCATGCTGTCCCGTGCTGGCCATGGCCTTCCCAGCTCTGTATCTCTTGGGCAATGCCAGGTAGGAGCAGAAGCAACCCTGAGGACTGCCCAGCAGGAGGGACAGTCCATAACATCGCACAGGCACTGCCAGGCATTTCCACCAGCTACGCAACGTTGCTCAAATAAAACATTACTGCACATTAACATCTGCGGGAGGGGTGCAAGCAAGCTGCTGCTCCCTACTGGGATGGCATTGCCAAATCAGGCAAAACAGAGGTGAACTCCCACAGCGTGTGCCTTAAGCCAAAATTTCTCAGCAAATGCCTCCCGCTCCATCCAGGAGGTAAATTCCAGGGATCGCAGTTCTTGCAGGGGAAAGGAGGGGGCTTACTTGCCAAGGCTTGGTTATCAGGAAAGCCTCTGGGACCCAGACAAGAAATGACGGCTGTTAGGAGCCTCATGGAGGAACACCCGGAGCTTGCAGAAGGGTTCAGCATGAAGCACACGACTGCAGGAGGCATCACGGCAGGCTGCACGGCAGGATGTGCTCCTGCCGGCAGGCAGACACTCCTGTATGCAGACCCTCATGTATTAGTGGGCAACAAATAATACTTCTGAGCGCACCGATAATTTCTTTGGAAAGTCCATAGAGCTGGACGTTGCTTTAGGGTCCTTCTGAAGGCACTAAGTCCCAGTGCTTAAGCACCCTGTTGGGCTACCCAAACTGCAAATAACCCCTTGGGCTGTGCGGGCTGCGCAGGTGCTGCCTGTGCCAGACAGGCGTACGTGCTACCCTGCCCGAGGGTCTGCAAGCACAAAAAAAGCAACAACCCGCTATTATTATTGCTGGACAGAAGGACCACGTTTCTGGGAAGTTTCTGAGCCCCTCAAATTTCTTTGCGCACTGGTGGTGGTGGAAATGGAGAAGAAAGAGGGCTCTCGCTTTACGTGAAAGGAGGCAGAAAAATTACAGACAACTCAAGATCTCAAGCACATTTTTCCTGGGCTCACAGATCCGTCGATGTCAACACCACAAAGGACGACTGTGATGGCTCGTGCTGGCTCCGTTCACAGCACAGACCCATGGGCAATGCGGGATTTTTCCTTTAATCTGTTGTAGTCTCCTTTCTCAGCCCTGCAATTGTGGCTTTTGTGGGCCCCTAGAAAAATATTTCTAAATAGCTCTCATTTAGCCTTCAAATTTTCTGTTCGCATTTTTATTCCATTTGTTTCCTAGCAACAATCCAGTTCCCAGGCTCTCTCATTTCTCTCTCAATACTTGTCTTCACACTGAATGCTTTTTGAAACCACTGCTTAAATTAGGAGTTATAATTTTCTGGTTAAAACCCTCAACCTGCGGTAAAGCTGATCCACTGAGATACAAAAATAAATAAAGGCTACACAGGGTGTCCACAGACCGTGGCATTTTATACATGGGGGTTTTTTTGATCTCTCCTGCTCTTTACAAAAATTGTTGAAAAATTTGTGATGGCTCCCCCATTCCCTGGGAGCACTGCTGAGGGGGTCTCTGTCTCTGCCCACCGCTGCAGCAGAGACAGGGCAGCTTCGCCCCAGCGCCAGGTCACGCTGCCAGGAAGCAGATGCCCACCGGCCGGCACACACGTGCCTGGGGCACCCAGACCCCAGCTTGCCCCTAACACCTTGCCCCAGCAGGCAAGAATTATCTTTAAGGCTTCTGCCAAAGCAAAGGGGAAGGCTTGCGGTGCTGGAAAAGAGTTTGAAGGGTTGAAACCCTCTTGTTTCTGCCCTTCTTGCAATCAAGCACAGAGCATTCTTCAGAGAGGATGGGGCAGAGTCAAACAGCTCGGTGCTCCTTCCTCACTCTGAGACCTCCCCGTGCCACAAAATTCCCATCCGCGTTAGCTGGTGTTCCAATGTGAGCCCACAGAAAAACATCCTTGATTTTTCCCTGGAAGCAGGAGCATGCCCGTCACTCTTGGGCAGGCTGCAGACATTCTGGGGCCACTTTGTCCCCAGCTCCCGCCAGCTTTGCGGGACCTCCCGGACGCTCCTTCTCACCTCGGACCAGTTCCCCACGGCCCACTGGGAGGGACAGGGGATCTCCCGGTGACAGGGCGCCATGGCGTCTGGCTTGGAGAGGTGCTGGCAGTCTGCATGCTGCAAGGCCCTCTGCTCGTCCAGCCCCACGCTCTGGATGCAGAGCACCGTCCTCTTCATCAGCCCCGACCGGCCGCAGGTGGCCGAGCACTTCTGCCATTCACCGACCCACCACCTGGGGAAACATGGAAAGGGAAATATCTCAGCCATGAGCCAGGCTCTGCCCCGTGCCCCACCACGCCGAGCACTGCAGGGCAGTGGGTTTCAGCCATCACCAACCAAGAGGTGTTTGGGGCCAGGAGATGTACACAAGATGCATGTGGGCTTCCATGGCCCGTAATGATCAGCGGGGCCTGGGGTCACGGGGGAGTCAGGATCCCAACTGCGGCTTGTGTTTCAGGTCTGGGCGCCCAGAGTGGGGGTCAGGGATGGATCGGTCCCTGTGTTGTACCAGGGATGGTTATTTGCTCAGAGGCAGAGGGGGGCTCCCGGCCCTGCCAGGACGGTGCCTTCCCATGCAGCTCATGGTCTGTGGACAAATAATGCACTGCGGTGGTCGGGCAACCACAGGGATTTGTTTCCACGGACCAACGCAGGGTCTGGGACCCATTCTCAAGTGCGAAGGAAAGGAGAGGTGCAAACCCAGGGGTGCAAATAGCTGCACATATCCTAGTGCAATCCAGGCATGGCAGCGATTGAGGTCCCCCCAACCCTGGTCATCCCTTAGGGCAGTTTGGAGCCGAAAGCTTTGGTGAGAAGAGGTAAAGGGCAAAGCCAGCAGACCTGGCCGGGCAGGGCTCCTCACTGCACGTCCTCTGCTGGTCATCAGGGCGGGTGAGCGCGTCGCAGTACCGCTCCTCCACGATGCCGGCCAGCTTCTCCACACAGTGCACAATCTGCCGCTGCACCCCTGTGGACACAGGCAAGGGCTTGGCTCGAGACGAAAATCGAACCAAACCACCCAGTATCCTCTGCCAGCAGGCGAGAGAAGGCCCTAAGGTAAGCTCAAGCCACAGGGGAAAACAGGGGAAAGAAAATGAAACCACCACTGAAACTGGAAGTCGAGAGCCTACTTCTGCTGAGGTACTGATGCCCTCACGGAGCCCAATGGCACCAGTGCTCCCAGTGTACCTGGCTGGAAAAAGCAGAGCTAGACACCTGGTCTCAATCCAACATAAGTGTGATGAGACCTACAGAGCTCAACTGGGCTGGAAAATGACCCTGGATACGTAGCTGCAAAGCAGGGACATCTGGGACTGGACAGATGGATGGATGGATGGATGAATGGATGGACGGATGGATGGATGTGAGCAACACTGGACATGGGCTCCCAGGCATTACAAGCAGCAGACCACAGCCAAAGCCCCTCCCTGAGGCTGGCGGGACATGGTCTGTCTGTCCAGCACAAGACAAACCTTGGCTCCTGCCCTGAGACTGAGACCAGGGCTGCTCACACGGAAAGCTAAAAACAGATCACAGAAAGAGTTGACAAATCTTGTTCTCCCTTAGAAAAAAAGCTGCCAGATTATATCTGTTCTTTCAGGGCTTAGGAATGTCAAGAGTTTACACAGGAGGCAAGGCGAGGACAACTGTGGCCAGAACTGTCGGCAGACCCCAAACTCAAAGAGGTGGCTTGCTTCAACCCCACAAACTCCATGGGATGTCTCTGCTCACCCTCCCGGTGCTTTGTCTCTGTTCCAAGAGGTTCACAGGGACAAGACAGGTTAAAAGCAGGAACATCTCCACCCTTCTGCTGGCTCCCACTCTCAGATTTCTGCAGCTTGGTCAGCTTGGTCCTGGTGGCCTTTGGCTGCATCCTCTGGTCACAGGCAATGCAAGGGGCATTGCTGGGCGAGCTACTGAGCAGAAGTCTCTGGACTAAAACCTTTACTATCCTACAGCTTTTATAGTCAACAGTGAGATGAAAGAGATGCAGAAAAATGCCCTTCCACAAGCTGCCTAATGGGATTTAGTAGCGACGCAGCCTGTGGAGGCTCTGCAGAAAACACCCCACCGCCCGAGGGACCTCTTGGCCGGGGGGAAGAGCCTTTCCCCACCTCTCCCCTTGCAAAAAGCCTCTGCAGCCGTGGCGCAGGATGCACCATGTGTTTGGGGCTGCCAAAGCCACGTGGAAGAGCACAGGACAGCGAACGGTGGAGATGCTGCAGCCCGTGGGGGGAGCACCGTCCTAGCACCACCATCCAGAACCGCATCCAGACATCAGAGCACGTGTGTGCATGTACATACACACACACACTGAGGCTTTCAGGGAGGCTGTGTCCGAAGGGGAGCCAACTGACAGCAGCACAGCTCTTTTTTGGCAGCCTTCTGCCCCTGCCGCAGCTCATGGATAAATCACCCGCCAAAGCCTCCTGCCCCCGGTCTGCAGCACTCACAGGACAACATTTTTCAAGATGACCTCATCCTCAACATGCTGCCTCGCTGACTGCTTTTGTCCTCCTTTTTGCAACACGTACTTGACCCATGACTTGGGAGAGCTGTAAATAATAACCACTGCCATCAGCTGAGATTGATAGGACCCTGCTGAAGCTGCCGAGTCGTGCTCCGGCTCAAGCGCTCGGGAGCTTAAGGGGTCTGGGGCCCTGGGGCTGGACCCCGCCAAAGAGGCTCAGCCTGAGCTCTCCCAAATTCGTGTCTCAGCTCACGCCATCATCCAGCCCAGGGAGAGGGGCTCAGCCCTCCTCCAGCTGCTTGCCTGCGGCTGGACGGGGTGAGCATCCTCACCCGACTCCTGCCCGATTTGCTCCTGCATTTCCCTTCTGTTCTGAAAGCCAAGCACTCAAACCTTGCAAAGGCAAGCTGGCTGTAAACAAAAGCAAGCGCTCTCAGCTCCTGTCCTCCTCAAGTCCCCACAGCGCAGGGCCCATGCAAACCCAGAGCTCTCAGCATAAATGTATGGAAAATGCCTTGCCAGCTCCTGCTGCACCAAAACCCTCCTGCTCCAAGCAGGGATCCACATCTATCTCCCAGGAACAGGCAGGAAACATCTCCTGGCACTCTGTGCTACCTAGAAAGTGTGAGTGTCCTTGAAATCCCTTTTTTTCACTGGCAGCTGCTCTCAAGGAAGCACTTGCTGGTCCCAGCCTCCCCCCTTGCAGCGTGCCCGGACTGTCCTCCTCCATCGGCTGCTCCAAAAGCTGTCCAACACCATGGGGCAGCGTGGGACCCTGGAGCTCTGCCTGCACCGGGCACCCTCCCGCGTGCTCTCCATAAAACCCTGGAAATGATCCCCCCTGGACAGGCCCAGCCAGGTGGGAGACCAGTCCTTCAACACTCCCTGGATTTCTCTAAAGCTCTTTTGTCTCCATCGCACTGACGCCCCACGCAGTAACAGGACACCGAGCAAGGAGCAAAATGCTGATAAAGCCTGGGGTCTGGTGGGCGAGCACGGTGGGGGCATCGGAGAGTGGTGACCTCAGCAGATGTTGCTTTCTGCCCCGCCCCGAGACCTCCCGAAACCAAAGACCCAGGAATTTCTAAGGCATCCCTGCAGTACAGAGATGCTCTGCCTGCTCCGCTCCTCCACCACTGGTGGCCAAGCCCGGGGGTCCCATGGGAGTCAGACTCACCAGTCCCGCACGTGGCGGTGCACGTGGTCCAGGAGCCGAAGCGCCAGAGGAACTCCGCCTGCTCGATCTCGTTCTCGCTGTCGGCTGGGCGCTGGATGGTGTACTGGTACCGCACACCGGGGTTGGTCTCCTGGAACAGCAGCTGTGGGGTGACAACGGGCCGTCAGGGAGGTGGCTAGTGCAGAGCTGTCGGGGCTGGTGGTTGCACCCCAGGGGCTTTTCAGGAGATAACAACCTGCCTAGCACAGCCATAAAGATGTCATTCTCCATCCAGCTCCGTACCAGGGCTGCATTAACTGTACCCCAGCAGCAGATGGCCATTTCGGAAATGGGGTTAGCAAATGGCCAAAGCAGTGTAGGAGCAGAGGAGCTGCCCCTGCTGAGAGCACTGGGCTTGTGGGAACGTCAGGTGATAATAAAAAATTAACAGTGAGAGCATTGAGAACCACCAGGACTTTGGCTTTATGTCTCCCTGATCAAGAGCCCCTATTAATCCCGGCCAGTCTCACTGCCAAATGCAGCCCTATCCAAGAACCTTCTCAAGGTTCAGCATGGTGAAAGGCCCAGGACAGCCAGATGTCCCCTTCCCTGTCCCCTTCCCCGCAGTTGGAGCTGGGGAGGAGGTTTCTCACGTGCCACCACCGGCCCCAGCCCAACCTGGGGTCTGCAACATGCAGGGCAGGAATGACCCTGCCGAGCCATGTCTGCCTCTCTCCATCACTCTTCCCGAACTCTCAGCAAGGGATGTTACGGCTGGAGGGAGGTTCTGGCTGTCCTTTGGGATGGTGGCAGAAGGAAGGGAAGGGGACAGCAACAAGAGTCCAGCCCTGCAAAGGAGAAATCAGGTCTCCTTGCCTCCGTATGTCCCGGAGAGCTGCAACTGCTCCAGCAACCACCCTGGGGAACCACCGCAACACATGTCGGCTTGAGACACCAGCTACCCATGTCGGTCCCCATTTGCACCTCCAACCTGCCACCGACGTGCCCCGGGCAGCACCAGGCGAGTGGTCGACCTCATTGGGGCTGCAGCCTGCCGTGCCCCGGGGCTGGGGGTGCACCCATCCCGGTGTGACACCCCTCTTGTGCAGCGGACGAAGGGGCTGTGGCGAACAGGAGGGAGTCGCTGGCAGCAAATGCCAGTGATGGCTGATGGCGACATGTGCCTGAAAGAATTTCATTAATTGCTCCCCACTTGGAATGCGTTCCCGCTCTCTCAACACACACCAAGCGGCTCCTGCGGTTGACACAAATCCTGCCCAAAGCACCCCCCGCACCAGCGCTCGGCAAAGGCTGGGAGTTTAACCTTGTTTTTCTTAGCCTAAGTGCTCCCATTATTGCCAAAGCTTTGTTGTTCTTGGAGCTTTGGTGGGAGCGAGGGCATCTTTCCAAAACCTCTTCATGAATATTGAACAATTTTTGTCAAAAGGTTTTAATTAGGTTATGAATCCCAGAAAGCGATTTGCGGGTGCCGAGCACGCCAGCGTTCCCATTAACAGCAGCACTTGGCGGCAGACGAGCCCAGGATCCTGCTCACATTTCATTCTGAGCCTCTGCTGAAAGAAACGCAGAAGGCGAAGATTTTGGCTGCTCGGCGTGGCCGGGCTCCAGGGCGAGCCTCTGCAGAGGGGCTGATGCTCAGGAAGACTGCATCAGGCTGAGCCACGATTGCTGGGGGGGGTTTGGGGGTCCATGGGATGTACCTCCGTGGCGGTCACCGCCTCTATGATACAGTTTGCACCAGAAGGAATTTCAGCCCGGTGCCGGCTATGCCACCGTCTGTGGGACAATTCCCACTGGCTTCTCCAGGGGAAAGCTTGGCCTCACGGGCATAAGGATGTTGATTCCTGACAGCTTTGCATTAATTGGCAGATCCCTCACTCCTGACCATCCTGGTGGCTGGTCCTGGGGGAAGGAATTGCAGAGCTGTGCACGGCAGCAGCAGCAGCGAGCAGCTCCCGAGGGACCTGCCTGGCAGGGACTGTCCTGAGCCCCCCGCACCACGCTGCCTTCCCACCGCCCTCCCCACCGACAGTTATAACCTCTGCAAAGCTCATTGAAATATAAAGCCATGCTGAAAAGTAATCCCCCAGGCAACTCTTTTCCATGGATACAAGGTGAAAATTAATAGAGTGGGATTGGTTTTCAAATTAAGGCAATTTCCAGATAAGCCTCAGCGCTGCTGCAGCGGAGGAGGGGATTAGCGACAGTCGAGTTGGGCTCGTATGAAAAGTGTTTGTGGGATGTGTGAATTCGAGAAGGGGCTTCCCAGGGAGCAGGGGCAGCAGCTAGGGGCTCGGAGCAGGACCAGCCATGGGGCAGCCACGCAGGCTTGGGGATGTAACTTTGGGGCAAAGACAGAGACTCTCCTGCTGACCCGGAGGTAAAAGGACCATTAGGTTGAACAGCTCATATGGAAATAAATAACCCCTGAAGTTCATTATCTGCTCCCCCAGTGTCTGCTCTGCACAAAGGCTGTCTGCTGGAGGCAACCCTTGATGGGAGCAGAAGATGGGCAGATGCTCTCCTCCTGTCTGCAACTCTGCCATCCTGGAAACTCACTGCTGCAATGCAATTTTTTTGTTTGTTTGGTTTGTTTTTTGACTATGTGCTTAACTGTAACCTCTTCTACCCAGACGCAGGCAGGCAGAGTGGCAGGTCCCAGGTGCCCTCCCCTGCCCTGGGACACCAGGCAGCATGGCTCCCCAATGGGGCTCACCTCCTCAAAGCCTCGGGGGTCTGATGAACAATAACAACTTATTTGTGGGAGGGAAGTAGCTTTACAGAAATTCCCACATTAAAAAAAAAAAAAAAAAAGAAGAGTAAAACTTGAAATTTCTAGTTGTTTCAGAGGATTTCAAATGTCTCTTTTGGATTTTTACCTCAAGCCTCAAGGGCTTTTGCGAGGAAGCAGAGCCTGACCTGCAGCGCCCTGGGCAGCATCACCCGGGTTTGGACCACGCAGCAGGACCCCATGGGCATCAGGTGGTGCAGAGGGGGACACTGTGCTAGCAGGAGCGTGGCACTGCCGGTGGGCCACTCTGCTGCCATGCACAGCACCACGATGGCTCCCAGCTCCCACCGCCTCCGCTGGCTGCTCCAGCCCTGCCAGAAGCACTGCGGGCTCTTCCCCTGCTCTTGATAAGATATGGGAAAGGTCTCAGGAAATGGACTCTTTCTCCTCATGCTCTCTCTGCTGTGTAAATATTGTGAGGAATGCTGCAAAGGGGACGAGGCTCAGCTGGAAGCGACGTGGGCTGGAAACGCTCCCTGGGCCAGCAGTGCATGGTCAGCCGCTCCTGACATTGGCTCCCGGAGAAACACGCTCAGTGAGGAGATGCACAGACCCATCCCATGGACAGCAGGGAAGTGCTGTGATGGACCACAGCAGCTCAGCCCTGCACAGGAAGGCAGATGTGGCAGTTCTGTCCCCCCCATCCTCCCTGCCTCACATCAGAAGATCCCGCACCATACCTGGATCCACACGGGCTCCACCGTAGGTCCCGGGGAAGTGAGGTTCTCCCAGTTGCCTGTCCTCTTGTAGGTGAAGGTGGTCCCCGCCACCCTGTAGTCCCCATTCCACTGGATGGTCCAGCCACCATTCAGGAAATACTTCTCTGGGTCCTCACTCCGCAGTGCCAGAAAATTCCCAGCTTCTGCAACTTCTTCAATCCGGATCTCCCGTGCTCCCACAGGGATAATCCCAATATCAACGTAACCTGGGAATGAAACTGAGCATTGGTCTTGGAGGAGTCAAAGATGGGGCAGAGACGATCTGTGCCCTTGAGTGGGTGCCAGTGTCCCTTGGGTGCCAGCATCACGCCAATCCTTACACCTCTGGAAGGCACCAGTGGGTACCAAACCCCACCTGGCACTGAGCCCAGCTGCGTTCCCTGCTGGAAGAGCCCATCGCTGAGCAAGATGCTTCCACATGGGTGCTGGCAAGGCGTTTACTACACTTTCAACGTGTCCTTGTCAACCCACAAAATCCCCTTAAACCTCTCCAAACTGGCTCCAGCATGCACAGATTTGTTTTCACACCTTTAGACACAAAGAGCAGCAAGGGGACATTTTTCTTCCAAGGAGTAAGAAGTGGAATGGCAACACCATGTCTCCCCATGCTGCTGCTTGGATCTTAATCCCATCCCAATTGAGAAGTCACGATTAAAAAACCACACTGTGAATGAGCACAGCAGCAGCGAGCCTGGCTCCAGGTAGAACAGGCACCTGGTGTTTTGGGGAGGGAGCGGAGTGCCCTTACCCAGCCCCTCGCTGTCCTCGAAGGTCTTCTTGACAGTGTGGCAGGTGGACCCGTCCCCGTGGCAGACGCCGCACCGGTCCTCCACCGCGTTGGAGTCGATCTCGTAGTCACAGCCCACGTTCTGCAAGGCAGCCCCGTCAGCCGCCCGTGCCTGCACCCCTGCCCGCCCCAGCCTCGCACCACGCCATCGGCTGCCGGCGCGGGAGGAACGAGGGAGAGATGCAATGGTCCTAAACGGTGGGAAATAAGGAACATGGGTGGGAGAGTGGGGCGAGCTGGAGTCTTTTTGCAGGATGGACAGCGATACAGACACCTTGGCCGCAATATGGGTTTCTCTAACACACTTATGGTGCTGCTGTCCTGTTCATATGCAGTGAGGAGCACAACCCACATCTCACTTTTAACTTTTCCAACCCGAGTACCCGGGCAGCAGAGCCTGTCAGCACACATTACGGGCTGAGCTGAGCTGGGAAAGCCCCTTGGTCCTTGACCCTGCTAGTCCTGTTTCAAAACACTTCCCGAAAACTCTTTTGATATTCTGCTGAAGCTCTCTACACCTTGTGCCACATCGCTCGACCTGTGCAGAGTGAGAGACTCCCTGTGATTTTGCACCATAAAAGCCGCAGCCAAGACCCCAAAGGGTCCCGCCGGGTCCTGTGCCAGCGAGGAGCCTTCAGCCTTCGCTGCCCGAGGAGGTGCCCAGGTGCTGCTGGCACACATGCGTTACAGAAGCAGGACTGTTCTAGCTTCTGCGATAGCCCGTAGTGAGCCAGGTTCAACTCTGGTGTCGCAGCCAGCAGCAGGCTCAGCGGCGATGAGGGCTTCGTGTGCAGCGAGCTCTGGGTAAACGTGCTGTCATCTGCCGCGAGCTGCTGGATCGCACCATTGTACTCATCACGTAAAAATCACCACCCCTGCGCTCTCCTTCCAGCCTGTGCCTGCCCACCGGCACACCGCAGCCTTCGAAGTAACTTACAGGAGGAAACGGGACCTTCTCAAAGCCTCCAGTTGCCACTGGACCCCTGCGCACTGCTGCCGGCAGCACGGCCAGCAAGAGGGGGAAGTTTCCACGAATGGTTTTGATGTAAGAGGCTGCAAGGAAACTCGTTGACTGATTATTTTCCCTCTTTCCTGCTGCTCTTTGTGCTGTCCAAAAAGTCTTTTTTCCAAAAAGCGTGTTTTTCCAAAAAGCCTTTCAGAAAGTATCTTTATCTAACACTACGGCAGACCCGACCGTGTCCCTGCCTGCTTGTGCGAGTCCCTGGTGACACATGGCCACCAGCTTTGCAGCAGTGTGGCATTGGTACATCCCATGGTGGGAATCTGCCCCACAGACCACCGTACCATGGCAGCTCAGATTGCACCCATTCCCTAATTTAACAAGAAATCCAATGTCATGTGTGCGTTTATTCCTAAACATCTGGATCGCTTCCCTAGGGAAAGGGAAGGTGTGAACGAAGGGACTGTCTCACTGCCAGCAAAGGCAGCTGGAGGACCCAGGGCACAGCTCAGCAAAGCTACTCCCCGGCCACACCGGCATCTCCCAAACAATTCACAGTGCCGATCGCACCATCTCCAACAGATTCCTGTGCCTCCCGTGCTGGGAGATGCCCTCTCTGGCCAGCAGCCAGAGCAGCACTGCCACACATCACAGCTCATTTGTAGGGAGCTTCCAAGAAATTAAAATAACAACGTAGAAGGAAGAACAAATCCCAGCGTTGGGAGAGGCTGCCAAGCCAGGGGAGGCATCTCCATCCCTGCAGGTCAGATCTGCGGCCACCGGCACCGGCCGTGCTCGGGATGCAGGGCTGGGCTGGGTGTCCTCTCTATGCACCCTTTCATACCCTCGGCCTTATTTTCAAGTGAAACTGTTCTTCCTTTATTTCCTTGGGTTTGCGCTCTATTTCCTTGAAGCCAGCAGAAGCTGAAATATGGCATACCGTGTACCTCATGGAAACAAGGAAAGCTTTCCGAGTGGCCAATGACAAAACGAGTCAGCTCAAGCCCGTTGGTGCATGCAAGAGGGGGGACAGGGCTCACCTAAGGGATGGGTCACAGCACCCACCTGCATTTCCCTGAGCACAGGGGGTCTTTGGGCTCCCTCCCCACAGGTCCCTGGCGCAGGACCCACCTTGCAGATGCCGTTGATGCACATGTCGCGGCTGGCATTCATCTCGTAGCACGGCGTCCCGTCGATGACGGCGTCCCGCAGCTTTTCTGCAAAGTATTCATCCTCCGGCCGGCAGTGCAGCTCGCAGGGGTTAACTGGGGAACCCAACAGGCAGAAACTAAACCCGAGCAGCTGGGGGCCACGTAACCATCTCCGAAAATATAAGTTAACCCTGCAAGCCCAGCCATAATTTAAAATACAGCATAAACATGCCGCAAGGCGAATCTTACAGACATGAACAGCAAAATCAAGCTGTTTGTTAGCAGACTGTGTTTCAGGTTTTCCATTGGGGCTGCAGGCAGAAACCCAGCAGCGGGCTTTGCCCTCCACTCACTGTTGTTGGGCACCGGTGTCCACCTGTAGAGCTTCCCTTTGTAGAGCATGGGGTTGAACTGGCTGCACTGGACCTGGCGGAAGGAGGGCTTGTCGGGGGGACATGGCCTGACATTGCAAATCCGGAACCGCTTCCGCTCCCCCAGGCAGTACCTGCCCCCGTACTTCGGTCTGTTCACGGGAGGAAAAGGCAAAATCAGAGAATCACAGAAGGGTTTGGGTAGGAAGGAACCTTAAAGATCATCTAGTCCCACTCCCCTGCCATGGGCAGGGACACCTCCCTCTAGACTAGGTTGCTCCAAGCCCCGTCCAACCTGGCCTTGAACACCTCCAGGCATGGGGCAGCCACAGCTTCTCTGGGCAACCTGGGCCAGGGTCTCACCACCCTCAGAGTGAAAAAATTCTTCCTCTTTCAGTTTAAACCTGTTATCCTCTGTCCTATCAAATAAAGACCTACCACACACAAGGGGAAACTCCCTTTTTACTCACAGCTAAGGGAGGGTGGGTTTGTACCTGCTGCTAAGGTTTGATCTCATGAAGTTGGGTCAATCCTGAGCCTACCTGGAGTCAACAGGGAGCTCTCCCAGTTATAACCCACGCATCGCTCTGCTGCAACGTTCACAGAAGGAAGCTGGCTATGAACCCAGCATCCACCCCAGCAGCATCTCCACTCCACAAGCAAGCTTTTGAAATGTGTAGCAATCATGGCCCACGCCCTTGTTCTCCAAGTCCCTCCTGGACCAGCTCCCTGCTGCTGCTGTGGCTGCTGGGCTGTGCTATGGGACCACACATGGACCAAAGGCAGCTTTTGCTGAGTGACGGCTCTCAAGCCAGATTAGCTACGTCTTGGATCTTGTCCCTCTTGACAGTCTCTCCTTAATGTTGGAAATATGGCCAATTATATAGGTCTAGTGTACGATGCTATAAAAGCAGTTACTAAAGTCAGGTGTCACTGGCAGCGCTCACGTCAGAAGCCCTCCCACCTCCCGCAGCTGCAGCCGGGCACCCTTTCCCGGGAGTAAAATACCTCCTTCACCATCCTGAGGACCGTGGCTGATGAGATGCCAGTGCTCCCACGAGCCAGGTCAGCCAGGTGCCCGCTCTGCAGCTGCTCCGGAGGAGCTGCTCTCCATCCTGCCTGGGATGTGCTGCCGACTCTGCTCCTCTACTGCCCAAGGGAATGGCAAAGCTGTAGCTGGACTTCTTAAAGCACGAGGGACTTTAAAAGCAACAATAGGTTTTTTTCAGATGGCAACAGACTCTCAAAATACTGCCACCATCTCCTGACGCTTGCCTTTTCCTTTGGTCACAGCACCCTCCGTGGCCCCACGACCTCAGGAAAATTACTTTTCCCCTGATCAGTTAAGTCCGGGCACACTTTGCTGCAGAGGATAAAGTTAATTATTATTTTAGGGTTGTGTTTACATACCCTGCCCTGAGGAAATGCCTGTGGGAGGAGGACTGCCCAGTGCTCACATTTGTTCACTCCATCCAAAAGGCAGAGCTGAAGATTTACCTACAGTGGCCAAAGCAAACAACTGCCCGGGGAAATTCTCCTGCTTTTCCAGTGCTTGCTCTCCTGCCTGCCCACAGCTGTGTTTAAAACACTCCATAAACTACAACTGCACTTCTGCCACAAAACTCATGTCAAACACAAACCCAGCTCTTGACCTGGAACTGAGATTACACGGCGCTTCTTTAAACAGCTCAATAGCGTGTGCTAAAAACAACGCGCCCAAGGAAAAAGCTGGGCAGAAAGCACATCTGGGCTCAGTGGAGAGCCTGCTCCCGCAGCTTTCAGAGCTCCTCGGGCCATTGAAAAGCGACTGTCACTGGCAAATTGCTCACAAAGCCCTTTTCTCTCCCTGTCCCAGGGCGCTCTGACACCCCGGCAAGCTGGGGCCTCTGGCTGAATCCAATACAACAGCGATTTGGTGACGAAGGGGACATCTGGAGAGCAGATGGGTCAGCCCAGAAATCAGGGGATGGACAAGGCTGCTCTTCCATCAGTGCCCGGACGCTTCCAGGCGAGAGCCCGGCAGGCCAGGGGGAGGCAGCCTCCGGCCGCGCACAGAAATCGCTCCGGGAAAGCAATGGGGTGACAAACAGCAACGGGATTTTTCAAAGCGACTCTGAAACAGGCTCAAAGAACACCTGGTTTTCTCTTCTGTCATTGAAGGACCCTGCATGTGTTTTACATCTACAAGCATGGAGTCTTTGCTCTTTCTTTGCGTCCTGTTGCAACCGCGCTCTGCCTGCACAGAGCAGGAGCGACTTATCCGTGGAAGGAGACAGAGCAAACTCTGCCCCTCCGGAGGCTTTTGCCGCCCAGCCGGCTGGATAACCCCGTGAAATGAATCCCCAAGCGTTTCAAAAGCACATTGTTCCAACTGATAACTGCATAATGGCACAGTTTTGCTGTGCAATGCAGAGAGGGGTAGGACCACAGCGGCCAAATGATGGTCCCCGCCTTTATGGGGCGATAAGGAAGTGTTGGGTTCCTCTCCTAAACGGGGCCCGCACGAGCTCCGGGGGAGCGAGGGCTCGCTTACGTGGGGCTGCTGCACTGCCTCTCCGCGCTCTGCACGCCCGCGCCGCAGCTGCGCGAGCAGGCTGCCCAGGAGCTCCAGGAGCCCCAGCCGCCGTCGATCGCGTCAGGACGGTAACCCACGGGCACGCACTCGCCGTTGAAGCACCACTGCAAAGGGACAGGCCAGAAGAAGAGAAACAAGTTTAAGGATGCAATAATTGATGTGGAGTCGGAAAGCCCGGCTGTGGGGAGCACTGAAGCCCGGCACCCATACTGCACGGTGAAAATCCACGCTTCACTTGCACGGAGGTGCCTGGGGGTCAGCTGGGCTCTGCCAGAGCCCGGCACACCTCCAGGCGATGGGAAACCCAGAGATGTTGGGCTGTTTGAGGATTTGTCTGAGGCAACACACCCAAACCTCCACTGAGACCCCTCAGCAAGGGGATTCATAGCCCGATGTCAGCCCAGAGAGAAGAGTCAGTGAGGCATAGCCATGGACAAAGGCACGGCGGGAGGTTTTGCAGGGAGCCTCAGCTAAGCCCGGGGTCACCCCCGGTGCTCTGGGGCCAGGGCTTCAGGAGGGGACACTGAACCTAACAAGGAGAGACGTCCACAGATATTTTTATAACTCTATAGTTTTATGCTACCTTGAGCAGGAAAACCCTGTTCTGGCATGTCACCCATGCAAGGGTGACTGGAGCTGGCTGCTGAGAGCTGGTCCACTCTGCACCCCGAGCCCAGTGCAGCACCCACCGAGCTGCCACGGCTGCTGCCGGACCCTCCGTGCCCCAGAGCGGGCAGAGGTGCCTTCCCTGCGGGGGGACAGGTCCCGGGGACGAGCATCCACCACCGCAGCAGCTGGAGAGCAGAACAACCCTTGTGCTCTCCTGCCATGGGAATTAGCTGTGGGTTTCACCTTCTTAAGGCATTTTCAGCTTCGCTGAAGGCAGCCCCTCCCCGGCAGTGGTGGGTGTTTGGCCAGAGCAAGGGCAGTGAGGTGAGCCCGTCCCCATGTGCCAGAGCCTGTGAAATTCCTCTGTGTGCAGGACAAGGAGTCTCTGCAGCCGTGTCGGGGACTGCTCCCCATTACCTTGTTCTCCCCGCACGTCGTGCCATCAACGGCAGCGTCCAGCTTGGAGTGGCACGTGTTCCCCACTGTGCACCACAGCGTGTTGCAGACGCTCTGCAGAAAACACGGTTGCACAGGACACGGTTACTGCACCGGCCACCTCATCGGCACAAATTTAACTTGTAGGGAGGGGATCACCCCGTGCAAAGCCCCCCACCCCAGAGAGCCCTTCGGAGCCACAGGAGCCTGTGTGATGTCAGGGACGACCCTGGCTTACATCCATGTCATCGCAGAAGGTGGAGTAGGGGCCGTACTGCAGCCGGCACTGGTGGCCCACATCGTAGAGGACGCCTGGTGGCACCAAGGGGTAGTCCAGCACCTCCCGGGCAGGGGGGTCATCCAGGCACAGCCCCCAGCCTCGGCTGAAAGACAGAGGTCAGAGCAACATCATCACCAGCCCGGAACACTCTGGCAGCTGCTAACGGGGGAACCGAACAGCTCATTAACATCCCACCACGATGAGAAGCAACTAGCATTTCCAGCTGATACAGCTCTGGCTCTCCAATCAACCCTGGAGCTGCTCCAGCGTGCGGGCGGGCACGTGCAGGTACCTGCTTTTTGGGGTGGGTGCCGGCTCCCAGAGTGATCGCCCCGCTGCCCCCGGGCACAGCGCGTTATGGGGAAGGCAAAATGGCAAAGGCAGCAGTGACTTCTCTGTGCAGCTGCTGGGCCAGTGCCTTCTCGCTCCCCATTTCCCCCCTGAGATGCCCCTGTCCCCGTGACGGAAAGCCAGAAATGTCATTTTCCCTGGGAATAATCCCCAGGATTTTAGCTCTGTGACCAGGTCATCAGCTCAGTCCTCAGTGGGGACCCCGCTTTCACCATTCAAGGTGAAGGGTTTCATTGAATATTTCATTGCTGAAAAACAGATGCTGTCCTTGCGTTCCCGCATCACGCTGACCCCAGAACTGTCTCCGTGGAGAGCACAACCCTTGTGTCAATGTCCTGCTAATAGTAATAAAGTAGATTGTCAGCAGCAAAACACACTCACCCTCATATTTGCCGCTACAAACAGTGCTCAAACTGTGCTGGACAGGACGTCTTTAGAAAAAAAGATAGGAAAACTGAGCCATCAAGGCTGCCTGTGGCAGGCAGCCAGGCTGCAGGAGCCGCAAGGGACGCTGCTGGCCGCCTCTGCTCTGAGTGGTTTTGCTACGATACTTCACAAACACACAAGAAATTGTCACTAGTTTAGCTTTCAGTGTTGATTTAAACAAACTTGTTTCCAGCAAGGCAAAGTGTCTGGCGAGGGTTTCTCAGCAGATTAGATTACTTCGGCTTGTTGTGATTGGGAACAGGTCTAAACTAACTTGAAACAAGATTCCTTTTTAACCCAAAGCAGCAACGCAGAAACAAGGGCCAGCAGCAGGGGAGAGCTCCTGCTCTGGGGTGTCGGCAGTGCCATGGGGCGATGCCCAGCAGAACCAGCATCCCCCCCTCCCTTTCCCATCCCACCCCAGTGAGGTCCACACCAGACACCTGCCAACAGCTCGCTTGGCTGGAGACAGCCCCTTAAAGTACCACGTATAGGTATCTTTATAAGCAGCTTCCCTATTGGAAAAATCAGTAAACAGGTTGCTTTCACAGCTCAGGGGCTCGGAAGTCTCTGTTCCCAAGTCCCCAACAGTGGGATCATCCTGCCTCTCCCAGCCTGGTGGGGAGGGAAGGATCGCTGCCAGCGATGCAGTGCTGAGCTGGGGTGAATTAAGCGTGGCTTAGGCAGCTGGACACAGTATCACGGTGCAGCCTGCTTCAGGCACACAGTGAAGTCACTGCATTGCACCTCCAGAGGTGTTTTCTTGACCTGCTGGTGGAAAACACTTTAAAAGAGTATTTTCTTTAAAAATTGAAAGAATGACATCTTTACTGGGGAAAGTCCAGGCTTAAGCACTGGGCTCCTGCATGAGCAACATGCATGATACTGGTGCTCTTCTAGACTAGTTCACCAAGTGCCTATTCAGGTACCAGCACGTGGGGCCCTGCACGTCACCCCAACACCACCCCCAACCCTCCCTGCCCTCTGATCTGCTCGAGGGACTTTCTGTCTTGCCCCAGCTCACGGAGAGGTCTCTGTCCCAGCATGGGGGGTGATTTAGATTTGCTGTCAGCTTTCCAGTGTTATGTTCAAAATCTACTTCTTCATTAAATATTTTACGATTGTCCTACTGGTCTCTTCAATTGGCCAAAACACATTACCGGGCCAGCAAAAATTGGCATGAGTTTCCCTCTGGCTTTGCAGGGATATGCAATAAACCACGCTCTGCAGTAAAAATGCACAGGGGTCTGCGCTGCGTCTGCCTGTTTCAGTCTGTTCGTTAACGAGCTGGATGATGGAGTAGATGGTACGATGATTAAATCCCCATATGTGAGCAGGCTGAGAGGATCTGCAGATACATTTAAAAGCAGGATTAAAATTCCAAAAGCTCTCAGAAAACTGGAGGAAGGATCCAAAAAGCCCGGACGGAATTCAACAAAAACAAAGGCAAGGATTGGAGCTTGGGAAGAATCAGCTGCACAAACAGGGGATCCGGCAGACCTGGCAGCAGAGTGATGCAGCAGGCAGGGCTGGAGAAGACCAGCCATCCCCAGGCTCTGGGAAGGCGGGGATCGGCTGGAAGAAGCCCATGGGAGGATGATGGACGAAGACCTCCAGCGCTGTGCAAAGAGGCTGAAAAACTGATTGTCTGATTGAGACAAAAGACTGAAGGGAGACAAGACAACCTGCAGCTGTGCCAAGGCTGCTGCTGAGATGGAGGGAGGCTGCTCCACACCATTGCATGCTTGTGGTGCAGGAAGGGAATCCACAAGACACCTGACCCTGTTTTACAAGGGTATTCCCCCAGCTGGGCTGGAAAAGAGCTCACGTCATGGTGAGGGGTGGAGAGCAAAGAGCCTTACAGCATCTTCTGAGGGTTAGAGGGAAAAATCACAGAACACCAGAAAGAGCTCCTCCATGTTGGGAGCAGGGAGCAGCAGAGCGGTCCCTCTGCCGCAGGAGCATCACCACCCGCCCTGCGCCAGCCTCCCTCGTCAGCCTGAACAAGGGATGCTCATTCCCTTGGGGGTCACCATCGCCCCTGGGTGTCCGAGTGGACCCCGACCCATGGCCTTGCCAAGAGGGTTGCCCAGCCCTGGCTGCACCCGGGGCCTGACCGGCAGCACCGGGGCCATGCCACTGTCGAAGATGTGAATAAATTTCAGATGCTTAAAAGTTTGGCAGCGTTTGTAAAATAATAATCTTTTGTAAAATAATAATCATCATTCGAGAGTGCTTTTTTTAAAAATATGAGGTCTGTTCCAAGCACATCTAGCAACCCCAGGTCAGCAGGGTCTCATTTTCTGGCTCGCTCCTTCCCGTTCTCCTGCCAACATCATATTATAATGCACTCATGTCTGTGCTGGCAACGGGCCTCTCCCTCGCCTGGGGGATGTCGCAGCCGGTGAAAGATGCCTGCTGGGCTCTGCTCCACTCTTAAGGAAGAGCTGCCCCTTCTGGGGGGGAGCACAGAGACCAAAACCCAATTGGAGAAGCATCCAGCTGCTCTGTTTCTTCCCCATCACAGCTCGTAGCAGCCTGAGGTCATTGCAAGCAGGAAATTCTTAATCCAAAAGTGAAGGTTAAAAAGCAGAGGGCCAAGAACGTTGCGGATACGAGAAAGCTCCATTCCACTGAAAGCCATAAATCAGCAATAATTCACCCTGCTTGGGGGCGAAGCCCACATGTTCCAGGCTGGGATTTAGAAATGGGAGCTGAGCCCCAGGCAGCCTCCCCACCACGTAACTGCCGGTCCCTCGCCCAGCTCTCCCCATCCCCGTCTCTTGCCGCTGCTCTCACTGTTTTTCTGTAGCAAGGAAGGAAAATGTTTCTCCAGTGCAAGACACTGGCTGACAAACGTAAATCTCTGGGCTGCGTTCCTAGGAACTTAGTAACAACAGGCTGGAAAATCAGCTACGGGGTGCTAAAAATAAACAAATACATGGAAGAATTTGGCTGGGTCTCATTTCCTCACGTGATGCCTCCTGCCTGCAGGCAAACATCATCTGCCCCTTGCACAGCACCGAAGAAAACCGCGCAGAGCCTCGAAGAAAACCGCTCTGGCTTTATTTGTTCAAGCCACAACCCCTGTGCCACCACCCAAACGCTCGCCCTGCTTTTGTGTTCGAACCCCCATCCTTCGCAGCAAGGACCGAGGCGGCCAAGCGAGACAAAGGCATCCCCATGGGCCCTGGGGCTGACTTCTGAGCACAACCAGCTGGGTCCGTCCCCGGCGGCAGACCCAAGCCCCAAACCACCCCCAGCACCCCGCCAGCGAGGAAGAAGAGGAAGGGAGGACTTACTCGAGGAATCGTGTGATGTACTCCCGGCTGCAGCGGGACCAGGTGAGTGGGGACGTGTCATACAGGAGCTGTGGAGACATGATGAAAGGTCTTTTCCCAACTGGCTCACAGTCATTGCTGCTTCCATCATGCTGAATCCCAAAACTGTGTAAGAGCACAGTCCCACAAAGGAGAGGTGAGCCGCACGTCGCTACAACCGCGCAGCCTCTCTGCTTTCCAGCACAAAGACACGCGACGCCGGACGTCGCAAACCATCCCAGCTCTGCGGGGACTCGGCCATTAACAGGACGGGGGGATCTGGCCATGTGGGACGTTTTAGTGATACCGGGGACACTGCCCCAAACTTTGTCCCATGCTTTTATTTCAGCTTTTTTACCAAAAACTCAGCCAAGAAAAAGGTAATGAGACTACCGAACAAGATCAAGTTAATTAAACTTACTAGGTACGTGGTTTTACCGTACAAAGAAATCTACTATGAACTGTGATGTTGAAGTGATCTTGTCAAAATTTAATTGAAATTAGGGCAAGTACAATTCTGTCGCTGATTCTATCTGCAGACCCCATTCTAAAACTTCTTAATGGGCAACCCTCTTCTCCAAAACCTTCAGCATCAGCAACACAGGATAATATACAAATGCAATTTGTCCAGGTTGCCTTGGATTATGTGATTTTCATTGAACCCGGGGCAACCAAAAACTTAACTCTGGAACAGAACTCCAGGGTAAATTCCCCTGGGAGCAGAGGAAGGTTTGCACCAGTGAGGAACTGCTCAGAAATCTTCTCCCAAGTTTTCCCCATGCCTTCTCAAGCCCTGACTGAGCAGTGCAGAGGACAGAGGTCAGAGGAGAGGAGGAGGAAGCCGGTGGTACCTGTGTCCGAGCTCATGGGCCACGGTGAAGGCCAGGGGCAGTCCTGTGTCCTCGTTGATGTTGCAACTCCTGTGGGGCTGGCACATCCCTGCCACGTGGGACAGACCCAGGGTCTCGCAGGGTCTGTTCATCGCTGCGCAGATGTCCTTCCTTGGGCGATGGAGACAACGAACACACAGACACAGAGCAAAGAGGGGTTTGAAAGTGGCAGGACCCAACACGAGGTGCAGGAAGGAGCACGGAACGCATCCCAGTCCTTGCAGGAAGACACAGACACTGGCCAAACAGAAGCGAGAATGGAGACATCCAACGTCTTTCTGCAACGGAAAGATTTACGATCTTTCCTTTCCCCTTTACTCTCCTGGTGTCCCTGGCTTATTATTAAGCCTGATTAATGGGAACTGCTAGCCAGCCTGGCTACATTTATTCCATTGTATAAATAAAGCTGATGCTGGGGATAATCAAGCAATTACTACATTGCTCAGGGAAGCACATCCCAGAGGTCCAGGGCAAAGGAGCTCCAGCCACCCAGGAAGAACAACTCCATTGAAGTACACGGCCTTAAGTGCCTTATTTCTGCTACAAAGCAAACTTCCTAAGGAAGATAAAACTGTTGTGGGTTATGAATCACCACACAAGCCACCCCGCTACTGGCAAGAGCCAAGCTGCTGCAGCCTGAAACCATCAAACTCCCTTCTGACTGCAAGGTACATAAACTTGGCCAGAGGCATGAATTCCTTCGAGCTTCATGGGAGGTCAGGGGCCTTCTCAGAGGCTCCTCTGCCAATCCCAGCATTAGCCTCCAAGCCAAAAGGAGAGTTAATCCCTGTGTACATCTCCTGGGAGGATCCAGCCATTCTGGGGCTTGGCAATAGGGCCACGGTGAAAACCTGGTTTGGAAACCTCAACTGCTGGTTAACCAGGAGCTGTCTCCAGTTTTAAACCTGAGATTTGAGACCAGTTCCAGCCATTAGGACCAGGTTATCTTCAGATTTCATGTTACATATCTTATGTGCAGGTGTCCAGTCAGGGCTCAGACTGGCGAGTGAGATTTCAACAGCTCCCACTGAGATGTTCCTCTGGCTGCCCGTCTGCCCCCCTGCCCGCAGCCTGCAGACGTGTTTCCAGCTGCCAGCGTAGCATCTACAGCATAAAACGAGCACATGGGCACGATACCTTGTGAGCAGGACTGCGACGTCGTGATGCAGGGGATGGGAATCTCCTTTAACGTTGATGCTCTTCTGCCATTTGCAAAAGCTTTTCAAGGTGTTGTCTGCGTGGTGGGAGATTTTCAGATCCTCCTGCCAACATAATCAAAAGTCTGCTGTCATAATTGCTGCCAGATCTGTTTGGTTTTTAGGATGCAGTGGGGAGGGGTCTGATCTCAGACAGATCAGAGTGAAATCGGGAGTAACTGCCATCCAGATGGAATTGCTCCATATTTATAGGTTGTAGGCTGGGTGGGAACACAGTCCTTTTCTGCTTTCTTTTAATCTGTGATTCAACTGAAACATTAAATCATCTGATAACGGGGGTTAAGAAACACTGAGGGAAAATATCCCATCCTGGCTGATGGAGGATGCAGCTGGGGAGCCCATCTGAGTGGCGTCAGGCTCCCTGAGAGCCACCACTGCGGCTGGGAGCACAAACAACCAGCGATTCGCTCCCTCTGCTACCAGCAGCAATCCTGAGTTATCCTAAATTATTACAAGAATCAGACTCTGCGGCTCCTCTGGCCATGCCGTACCAGGGTTGCAGCCCCCGCAGAAGACAAGGAAGCAAGGCATGGACATCTGCATTTATCTTACAGAAATTCATCCAGGGCATGAAAACAGCGCAAGAGAGAGCTTACGGCTTTCAAGGCCAGCTCCCCACGTGTCCCAGCCTGGCTGCCAGGAGGGAAGGGTGAGTCCCCGTGTTTGCTTTTTACCTCTTCATCCTCCAGCAGGATGAGTCGCACTATGGCAATGTTGATGGGGTTCCCGATGCTGGCGTGGTGGAACAGACCTGCCACCTGCAACATGCAAAAGGCAAAGAAATAAAGCCCCAAAGAAAGACCTTGCCCTGTGACACTGCCACCGGTAATAAGTACATCTGCAGGGGAACATGAGCTCAAGGGGAAGCTACTGAAGGCTGTTGACAACATCTTGGGGAATTCCCCAAAATGAAAGACAAGACCAGATGCAGACCTGGACTAGTTCGGAGTGGGAGGATATCCATTTGAAATTGATATAATTCGTGTAGCACATTGAAACTCAACTAGAAATGCCTGGGGGAACACCTTTGCTTTCACGCCCTAATAGATGTGTTTAACATCTCAAAGGAAGCCTGTGCTCTCTGGGTGCCTTCACCAGCCCTCAGAAAACCAGGGGTGTTACGGTGAGGTCCTCTGCCCAATCCCACCCTCTCTGGTCATCAACCAAAGCCCTCTTCTGAAATGCAAATACGTGCTACCACGGCAGCAGGAAAGTGAACAGACGAAACCAACTCACGCTGACTTACCTGCTTGTTTTATGGCATCAGCAACACCCCCCCCAGATTCCTAGTGGAGACTGCCACAACCTGGTACTCCTTCCCTTCACTGTCCTCAGTGGCACCTTCCCAGGAAAGCCGTTCACGTCTCTCCCACTAACCAGGCCAGTGCCGGCACTGGCTCCAACAGCAGCTTCCCCGGAACGCTCCCTTCTGCAGACACGGCCAGCTCCGAGTTTGAGGGAGTCTGAGCCAAAGCTCCCAGGTCCCTGCAGGTCTCTCCTCCTGCCAGGAGATTTCCTTACCACACGCAGATGGCGGTGTGTGGCCCTCGTGCAGGCTTTGGGGTGGTTTCAGCTTCAGCTGTGTCCCCGTGCCCAAGCTGCCTGCACACCTGCCTGGGGAGAGCCATGGGCAGCACCCACCACCTTCCTTCCCTGGAGCATCCCTGCCCTCCAGGTGTCTCCCTGGGAGGCCATGTTATCCATCCCCACAGTGGGAAGGAGAAGGGAACAGCCCTTGAGCCCATGGGGAAGGTGAAACCACTGCACGTCGAGCTGCTCCCGTCTGCACGGAGATCTTGGCCGGGGGCTTGCTGACACTGACCCGCAGGGGATGGAGCACTGAGCAATGCAGAAAAGCCAACGCACTGGTGGGAACAGCCTGTCTGGTGAGAGGTTTGCTGAGGTCCCACCAGGGATGAATCCTGGCAAGCCCAGTGGCCTTTATGTCTCATAGCCACACCCCCAGGGACCTGGCGGCTCTGCCGTCGAGAGGACCAGGACTCACCATGTTCATGACGGTCAGCACGTACTTCTCTATGTTCTCGCTCCCATGGTACTCTATCATCTTGGTGTCTGCCACCACCAGCGTTTCCACCCACTTCTCCTTGCTGATGGAGCGCTGCTTTATTCTTCTCTTCCTGTGCTGCTTCTGTTCCCATCTTTCCCTCCGCTTCTCAGACCTCTCCAGGCTTTCCTGAGATTCTGAGGGATCAAAGGGGAAAAAAGATTATTTTTTTTTTGGTAAAATGTCTGCAACATTGGTAAAATACCATCAAGGTCGTTTTTTTTTTTTCTTTTTTAATGCAAAGAAATAACCTTTTTGTGTTGAGAAGGAGGCCCACACTTAGACCCATAACCTACATATATTTTGCTGTGCTGAATGCTCTGACCTCAGTCTGTTGCACAGCAACATTAGCATGACAGAAAAAAAAATAATAAATAAAGCACTCGAAGTAATTTCTTTGACTAGAACAGGGTTTGCAATATTCCACGAGGAACACGGAGCATCCCAGAGCAGAGCTATTAGGGTTTGTATCGACATATGAATTTACAGGCAGCCTTGCAGAGATGCTTCAGCATGTACCGCTGATAAATATCGGTGGCTCAGCATTTCTGATTATCATCACAAATTTGTATTTTGCAGAGAGAGACAGCTCCTCAACACGACAAACTCTGCGCTCCCGAAGCTGGACTGATGTCTTGAGTCAAATCCTGAAGATCATCAGTGTCCTGCACAAGACCAAGGCGTTGCAGGACCGCACAGAGATCTTCTCGGCCACATGGAGACTGAGCTCTGCTCCTTCCCGAGGAGAAACAACGGGAACATTCACTGGGCTGCAAAGAGACAGGAGGCGGAGGAGAGCTCGGATGCTCCTCACGCACACCAGCAACTGGGAATTCTCATACGGAGACTCTTCCTGTGACGCTGCTCCAAGATCAAGGTCAGGGTCAGCCCCAAGCTGGGTAAAGGCTTTACAAACCACATCCCACGCAGTGGGAATTGATTTTATGACCAGTTTCTAAGGGCTTCAGCCTTATTTTCTTAACAATGGACTTTTACATTTTATGGACTATACTGTACTTCAGCTGTGAAAGAGTGTTTTATCCCCCAGCCTGAAAAATCCCAAGTATCTGGATAATTTGATGAATTGCTAATACCACTGTGACAGTTTAATCACAACAGCTTCCTTGGAGCTTGTTTCCATTGTGTCCTTTGCTGCTAAGCTTCCAGCCGGGACGTGAAGGTACTGCAGAGAAGACGGGCGCAGAGGGCTCCCGGGATCCCAGGGAAGGTTCACACGGCGTTTTCCCTTTGAGGCCCCCCTTAACCACTTGCCCAGCTGTACACACAGGCTGCACCGTGTATTGACAGAAGCTAAATAACACCCAACAGCCTAAGACCATCTGGCTGTGGTGATTTGCAAAGAAAACCGGCAATACATCAGTACAAAATGAAAGGCTTGCAGTAATTAAAATCCTATGGACTTCTGGTTTCCTTTCCAGGGCACACACATCACATCCACTTTGCTAGCCCAGCCTGCAGTGGAGATTCACGTGCATTACACACGGGCCATATTACACCCAGTGAAATTCATTTACAATGAATAGACTTCAAAGCCTAGAAGGAGCCATTATGATTATTATCACAGATTAAATAATTAATTTAGATTAACAGAAGAATGCCTGAAGATAACCTGATTAGAGAAAAAGAAACCCCAAACAGCTTCTGAAAGCAGAGAGCTCTAGGAAATACACAAACCAAGATGCACTGTCTGGAAGATGCAGCTTCACCGATGCAGACAAGGAGCAAAGCGCCTGTGAGCTGCTGGGGATGCACTGAGTTCCTCATTACTTGAAATCCTGAGTTTGGAATTTTATCCAACCCATCTGCTCCAGACAGAGGAGAAGGCCCTGGCATGCCCTCTGTTCCCCGCAGCAGAGAGACTCCTGAGGCAGCGACCGGGTTTCACTCCAAAAGTCCAGGCAGGTCAGGAACCGATGGTTGCAAGGAAATGAAAACAAATACTCAGTCTCCACATCATGGGATGCTTGCAGCGGGGCCAGGAGGAAAAGATGAGCGTGAGAGGCCTGAGGCTTGGCACACATTGAGTCATGTATGTGAGAAACATACGCAAATACAGAAAAACTGGCAGGAGAAAAAAAAAAAACAAAAAAACCACCCTGTGCTCTGCAGCGATTCCTGTGACTTGTGGACTCCAGTCATTAACGCCGTAAACCCACGGCCTGGCGCTCAGCAAGCGAGCTCTCCCGACTAGCAATTTGAACGAGCCTTCCTGTAATAAAGGCGCCTGTGGGAACGGTTACGTGGGCACCACTGGGGCCACTGGGCTGCCTCTCAGCGAGCAGCTCCAGGCTGTTGGACACCCACCACCAGCAGCACTGCGGCGCTGCCGACCGCACACCTCCCACGCCAAATGCCACCTCGCAGCAGGACGCCGCACAGCCCACAGTCCATCCCCTCCCTGCTGCGGGTTCAGTTTTTTGGTCGGAGGGGTTTTCCTTCTTGCCAGCCTACGTGGCAAGAGCGACCTCCAGCCCAACTTGCAAAACTCCAACCGAGAGCAATCAGTGTCACTGACGGATGCTGGGAGCTTAACACAGGAGCCGAACGCTGGGGTTTAAAACTAATGAGTCTGTGGAAGCACCGCTCGGGGCTAAGGCTTGGACCTGCTCCCTTTATCCTTCCACCACGTGCTTCATACGAACCACGGGACCCAGCTGCTACCAGCTCATTGCAAAAATGCGAGAGGAAGGGGACCATACCTCGCACGCCACAGGTTTCCCGTGGAGCTGGTGGCCTCTTGCCTTGCTCTGCCCCGTGCTCAGGCGCCTGGCGCTTGTATACCCTGTGGGGCTGCGCTGCTCCATCCTCCTGAAAGCTGGTGGACACTGGTTCGATGAAATAGTCCTCGTTCATGAGCCGAAACACACCTTTCTGGCAGGGAGAGACAAAGTTGTCACTGTGAAACCATCTGCATCTAGCACAGACTCACACTGAAGAACCTGGGAACGGGAGAGGGTTTGCAAACTTTTCCAGAAAGAAACAGGTGTTCTCCACAGAAACTGTTTTTCTGGGTATTTTAGAGCTCTAAACTCCCAGACAAAAGAGGACAAGCCAGCATGGACTGATCATTAAGAAAGTAAAAAGCTAAAGAGATCCCACCACAAAGCGCAGGTGGCTGGTGAACCCAATGGATGTCTGATAGTGAGGAGCTCAGGGGCCACAGGGATGCTGAGACAGAGAAACGCCTTCTCCAGAGAACGGGAGCACACCAGGAATAAGCACACATACGGTCTCAGGCTGTGCTCATGCCACCTCTCTCTGACCTTCCTAGAGATGCTCTGGGGAGTCCAGGGAGACAACCCAAAGGATGTCTCTGACCACAGTGCAGCACCAGTGTTTTGAGTAAGCATTGCACAAACGGAGGTGTTTTCCTAAGGATATCCTCATCAGATGCAGCCAGTTGCTTCTGGCCTTTTGCACTGCTGAAGCACCACCATTGTGAACCATCGGGCTACAGACTTCCCGTGGTCAAAGACCAGAAAACCTCCAGGGAAGCGGAACCTGCAGCAGCACTTGATCATGGCAGGAACTCCAATCAAGGAAAGTCAGTCACAGGACAAGGAGCACAGCCCCTCCATGCAACAACGGGAGGATGTGTTATTGGCATCTCTCCTTTAGCCAGAAATGACACCCTGAAACTTTCTTTGGTTAATTACGACCCCTCTGACCTGGCCCAGCTGCAACACGTCATTATGGACTCACGCAGGACTCCCCGGCCTCCACGCTGCATCTCATGAACAAACAGCTGCATTCGCTGCATGGGAAGCTCTTTGGATGGGCAGCCTCATCCCAAGGAGTGGGAGCTCCTGCGGGAGCCTGCAGCATCATTTGGCCAGTCAGAGTGCTGCCATGAGGAGTGTTTTGTAAACGTCTTCTGTGCCATAAGACAACTCCATCGGCTCTTGGTTGCTTCAGAGAAGCCTTACGGTGTCTGGAGCAGGTTGAAGTGTCCTATGCTTACCTGGGAGCCCCTTCATGCTCAGCTTTGCTTACCATGCTTTTGCTCTGACATGTTTATTGCTTTCATACCTCAGGACAGGGCAGGGACAAAGAGAGAGAAACAAAACGTGCCTCTACAGCTGTTTCCATATTTCCAAGATACAACAGGACTGAGTCTACTAGTGATGCTTTCTCACTCCTCTTCCCCTTCTCGCTGGGGAAGAGAAAATGGTTTCCTTCCTAATTAACTCCTGGCAAATGTGAAATAACAAGGAGGAAACACCATGGAGATGGGGAAGGAAGGGAAGGAGGCCACAGATACGATTCCTTCTCCATTTCCTGATGCAGGTTAGTCTGAGCCAGGAAGGGGAACAGAGCTCACTGCCCTTGCTGAAATCTGCCCAGGGTGCCCTGCACAGGGGCCACGTTTTGTCACCAGTTGGTTCTGCAGAAGCAGCGAGAGGCATTTGCTGCCCGTGGGAAGGTCCAGTTTTCTCTGTTTAAAACACACCTGGTTAACCGTTCTGCACCTTACATGTCCCAGTCCACCCCAGTAAGCAGTGCCAGCATCCCTAACCCCTGTCTCCTGCTCCCTCACCACGGTCTGCAACAGGAGTTGCAGACCTCTCTCTTTTCTCTGCCTTGGAGATGAAATTGCTCTGGCAAAACTACACAAGAGAGAGCAGAACCCAGCTCTTACGACTCTATTTTATTTTAAAATCATTGACGGGAGGAGTTTAAAGTCTTATAGTAATGTAAGAAAGGTGAAGCCTGGTCATGGGAACAGGGATCTCGGAAGCTGGCCAAGGGTGTCAAACAAGGTACAACCACTGTGTACTACACCAGTAAGGGATGCTGGAGCAGGGGCTGCACCAACGGTGGTAACGGGAAGCTCAGCCCTGCGAGGCGCTGACGCGATTCGGTTCGACACGCGAGGCTGCCACGAGCAGGCACGTGCTTTACAACTGGGAACGGCAGGGTGCTTTCAGTGCTGCAACGCTGGGCTTGAAATACAAGGTGACACCACCACGTGACACGTATAAATGTGATATACTGCCCCAGCCTATAGCTCTGTGCTCCCCTACACCAGCACTAGGTCCCTTGTTCACACCCCCTAGTACCGACCATGCGCACAACTGGCGTTTGGGTCATGTAACGAAGCAGCAGCTCAGAACGTACTTTACTTTCCATAATAATTATGAGACATGCAGCACATTGCTAAGTGCAGTTTTCCCTGGTTTATTATCTGTCTGACAAAAAGCCATGGCTGTTTTAAGACCGAGTAGGGAAGGTTTAAAGCAACTTAAGGCTGAGTTTTGCTCACCACTTGCAGTTTATGGGCTGCAGACCCTCTCGCAACGTTGTGCTAATGCCTTTTGAGAGCTAACAATTTTTTCATCTTCTTAAAAAAATAATACCAATCTGTAGCATTTGCACGGTACTGTTCATTTTCAACACGCTTTACAGACCTTAATGATGGGGTTTGCCAAACACCCCTATGAAATGGATGTTTTCAGGTGACACATCACGTGGATGACAAATTACTTAATGAATAGCTTCTTTTTTCACTCTACTGTCTGTGGTTAATTCATAATGAGAAGTTTAATTCTCTTAATGGGAATACATTTCAAATTACCTGGGTGAACACCCTTCAGCCCATTCACTATTAGCAGCTTGGCTTTGCCCCACTCACACTGCAAGACTGCATTTCTAAGTCTGATGGCAGATTTCAGCTCGCTGGCAGGACAAGGCCACACAAACGTTCCCAGAACCATCATATATTACCGGGGGTGTCCGTGTGCAAACAGACATTCACGGGAGCGTTCACAACACTTTCTACTGCGGTGTACACTGCTGCCATCAGTGGTTCTCTCATAGAAACATTCACAGAAAAACGAATCAAAAAGTTGTGGATTCCTCCCAGCTGCATCAGTCTATTTTTCATCCGAATGATGGGCCTGGCTATTTTCTGCAGCCTTCATCCCCCTGGAGACAGGGGTGCTGCATGAAGTGCAGGGTGCCAAACGCCCTCAGATGCTGTTAAATTTAGTAGGAAAAGAGCAACCGACACCTTCCAGGACGTGCCCAGGTCCTGTCCTGCCCCGCCATCAGCCACAGCGGGGAAGGTCTGAGCTCTCTTCTTGCAGCTCCAGGTGACGGAGAGGCAGCAGCGATGCTCCCCACCGCACGCCTGGGCGCTGCGCTCCATCTGCTCTCCCTGAAATCCCGCAGCACACCCTTGTGCTTCCAGACAAAGCGCAGTGCTTTGGGTGGCCTCTGCAGACCTTCCATTTGAAAGCCACCCCACTCTACCAGGCTAACTCAGCGCAGAGACACACACTTCCCTTTATTTAAACACAGGAAGCTTAAAACGCAAACACAGCCCCTAGCAGAACGAAGCCACCTGCGGCAGCCAGCACAGTGATGGAGTTATCGTCCTTCCAAACCCAGAGACACCGGGGGCGAGCACTGCTGGTGATCCCTCCCTCTGCCCCGTGCAGGAGATGCGGGGGGCTTTTCCCGGGGTCAGCCCTGTGAAGGAGGAAAAATTCCCCCCATACACCCACCACCTCTGGCATCCTCCCGCCCCGGCTCGGGAACAGGGGTCTGGGCATCACGGGAGCTACCAAGTTATACGGTACCACTTCTGCAAACCCCCAGGAGGTTTTAAGCCCTGTGGGGACCTGGTACCTGCGCTAGCTGGATGCCAGCTCATGCAGACACCCACATTTCTGCTGGAGTCCTGAATTTGCCTTGCTGAGTGCCGACACAAGAGTCTTATTTGTGAAAGTCACTTCGCCTTTCAGCAAAACTTACACTCTTACAGGTCACTATCGCCTTTGGAAGTGTTTGCAGTGGAATAAGGCAGGGGAAGCGTTCACACAACATAAAGAAGTTTCACTATACACGAGCTGTGCTACTATAAGTACCTCCGGGCTTCAAACACCTTGTTTTCAGAAGTGTTTCTCATAATCCTACGTTTACGTACTAGAAGGCGGATGAGATATAAGAATTGCTCTCTTCGGGAATTTGGACACAAACAAGTAAACACAGTCCCGGAGAGTTCCCAAACCACTGGAATCCATGGGAAATTTACAGCCCGCTCATCCACGGTCGCATCAAATCTATGTGAAGAGATCCTGACTCTGCCGCTGTCAGGGGGAATTTTACTATTGCTTTCAGCAGAAAAAAGGATTTCACACAGCTTCTGCTATTTCCTTATTGACTAAAAATCTCCGTACTTACCAGGCCATCACACGTGCTGAGCACGGCCAGCCCTCCCGTCAGTGCCCGGCTCTGAACCTCCCCGATCATATGGCAGGAGTTGTACGTGTGAGACTGGATCTTGGCGTTAGCGATCCCCCCGTATCGCCTCTCGCTGACGAACCCGGGCGCCAGGAGGTTGTGGTTGAGGCTCAGGTTGAATTTCAGGGGTTGTCCTTTGTAATGCAGTTCATAGAAGGCGAGAAACTTGCTCCTGGAGGAAGGAGACCTTCGGTGAAGTGCTCGGTGGGACAAATCGTAGGACAGGAACGATCCGCTCTCGTCAACCTTGATGGGATGAACAATGTCGCTGCTGGAGTACGGGAGAGCAGGCTCTAGGAAAAAAGTGGTCCAGTGGTTAGCTTTGGGGTTGGTCAGCTTTCCTCTCCTACCCCTTCAGCTGGATGCCGAACTCCCAAGGCAGCCCAGTGGGGTCAGGTACCCAAATACCAGTTGGATCTGGTAAGTGGTGCCCGCTGCTGCTGCCGAAGGCACGGCAGGGAGCAGGGATGGGCAGGAACCCCACGGCCCGTGGGGCCCCACGCTGCCCCTCCCGCCCTCGGGGTGGCAGGGGCTGGGATCTTCCCCGGGACAGGGTGAAGGTCAGGGTTAGGGTGGGGAGGGATGGATGGAGGTGGGCAAGGCGGGGGCCGGGCGGCTCCGGGGCTCCGCTCTGGCCGGGGCCGGTCCCGGTTTCCACGCACACGTTCCCGCTGTTTAATTAGAGCTGCCGGGGGAAAAAAACCCAACCAACCAACCAACAACCCGACAAACAAAAAAACCCCCCAAACCCCCAAATCCCAGTTTTGAAACGGTGTTTGGAAGCCGCCTCTGGCGGCAAAGCACCCCCGGGGCACTGAGCGCCCCGGCGCTTCCCCAGCTGGGTGCGCAGCGCTGCGGCCGGGGGTGGCCGGGGGCCCGGCCCTGCCCAGCCCGCCGGAGCCGCGGGGCGAGCCCTGCAGCGGCGGGGGGACACCGGGCTGCCCGGCTCCGGCGGCTGCCGCGCTCCCCCGCGGAGCGCCCCGCCGGCATCCCCGCGCCCTCCCGCCCTCTCCTCCGCGGACCTGTCCGCGCCGTCCCTCCGCCCGCCTGCGCGCCCGCGGCCAGCGCGGCGGCGAGGAGCAGGAGGCCGGCC